>JBBIGC010006438.1:0-13505 GCA_037576955.1 Lepidarchus adonis | reverse complement strand
ACATGCACAAAAAATCCAAAGCCACTTCCACAACACAAGAGACTCTCGCAGTTTATGGCAGGGCATTCAGGCTGTCATCCAGTACAAGCCTGCACCTAGCAGCTATAATGGAGATGACACACTCCCTGAGGAGCTGAAAAAGTTCTATGCACGGTTTGACGCACTGAACAGCATGCACACAACGAAAGCCACGCCTCCCACCACCGACCAGATAATCTGTCTGTCTGCAGTTGATGTGAGGCAAACCTTCAGCAAGGACAACCCTTGAAAAGCTGCTGGACCAGACAATGTTCCAAGCCACATGCTCTGAGACTATCCATCAGACTGAGTACAGGAGCCCCTCAGGGCTGTGTTCTCAGTCCAATGCTGTACACGCTCCTGACAACGACTGCTCCGCCCTGCACAGCGCAAACCACATCATAAAGTTCGCAGACGACACCACTGTGGTGGGGCTCATCAGCAACAATGATGAGTCTGCGTACAGAGAAGAGGTTCAACAGCTGGAGGTCTGGTGCAGGGAGATCAACCGGTCACTAAACGTGGACAAAACAAAGGAGATGATCATCGACTTCAGAAAGACCCGGTCCAACCACACACCACTCAGCATCCATGGCTCCATGTTAGAAACAGTAAACAACACAAAGTTCCTAGGAGTCCACTCCTCTGACGACCTCACCTGGATCACCAACACCACCTTCATCACCAAAAAGGCCCAGCAGCATCTTCACTTTCTGAGACGCCTGAAGCGGGCCAACCTTCCTCCACCTACCCTCACCAGAGTGTTCTGACCAGCTGCATCTCAGTGTGGCTGCCAAGATCATCGTAACACCTCTCCCTCCACTACAAGAGATCTTCCACAAACGCTGCATCAGGAAGGCCTCCTGCATCATGCTTCACCTTTCACACCCCTCACACGGACTCTTTTCATCCCTTCCATCCGGCAGACGCTACTGCGGCATCAGGTCCCGATCCACCAGGTTGCGGAACAGTTTCTTCCCACGAGCCATCAGGCTTCTGAACATGCTTCCTGCTCTCCCCATCCCCCATACACACACAGACTTAACTGACTCTGCTACACCCCTGCACTTTACACATCACTGTCTGGGTGATGTACACGTTGCATTATGGACAATCCCATCCTCAGTACCCTGTCAATGTTTACAAACTGTTACACGTTACACTTGACACTTTAAAAAACTGCTGATCTGGCACACACTCAATTGCACATTATATTTATTACACTGCACAGATACTGTTCCCTCCCCACTATTTGTGTGTATATATATATATCCCTACTTCGTGTCCTATTTGTTTGATCTGTGCTGCTACTGTGTCATACTGTCATATTGTCATGTGTTTGTTTATGCCATTCTCTTAGCCGGAGCCTCGTCGTCTCGTCTCCCTGTATACTGTACCGTAGATAGCAGAGATGACAAAGTTTACTTTGAACCGGGTCTTTAGGTCAGAATTTAATCAAGAATGTCTTGACCACTTAAATCCAGTTAAAGTCATGGTTCTGTATTTACATATGCATGAATATTTAGCCAATAGCACCAATAGAGCATGTGCCACGTCTGAAAGCAAACCAAAAGAAGAAAAGAGCAATGCTGGGTTCTGGTAGTACTTCAGTGTAACTTTAGAAAGCCTACTTTGATACTTCAGAAACTCCCCTTGAGCACGAAACGAACATAAAACATACAAATGTGTGGTCCAGAACAGGCCGAGCAGCAGGAATCTGCAGGGGAAGGAAAGTAATGTACACCCGCACTGAAGATCAAGGTAACACAAAGCCTGTCTGGCACTTCCCCCCGCCGATCCTGCACATCAATCAACTTAGGAAAGTCCTAATGGATGCTTCCTGAAACCTGCGAGTGAATGATACACATACTGAGAAACAGCCAGCGTGAAAGCTGATACAGAAACGAGGTGTCGCATTCTTCAGGGCCACTCTCGGCACTTTTCTGCGACGTTAGATTGTTGGGTTAGTCAGCAATGGTGGGTAATATGGATTAGATCCTATATCCTGAAAGGACTTATTAAAAATGTAGGTTGGACAATATCGAAAAAAAAACCAAAAAAAAAACACACTTTTAAAATTTTCCAGATATGCGGTGTCAACAGTTATATTTTTTTCAATATTGGTCAAGCCGTAAATAAGCCGTACATACATTTTAATATCACAGTAACTGTACAAATTAATGTTATTCAGTTTTTCCCCCTCACGCCACAGTACAAGAGCAAATCTAATAATGCGCTCTAAAATAAAACATTTCATTTTTAGCAGTTTTAAAATGTCCCATCAAAATGTTTTCCATCAAGTCCTTGGTGATGGTATGCGTCCACTTACAAATTTGCATCAAATTCATAATAACGTAGAGCCTTGTTTGCACAAACCAGAGCAAATTCTTCATCACTGGGTGGTGAAACTTTAATTAGATTTAGACATTACAGAGTCCTCGATTTATTTCAGAGCTCTCTTCCTATAGCACAATGTAACAATTTTGATAACCCACCTACATCACTCACTCTGAGCACAAACAACGACGTCCTCCTCGTATATCGCTGCATGACTATTTGTCCACTCCGCTCGCCAACTAGTTCTTGCACAAATTCTTTTTACTCAACAAACGTATGGGACTTTCTATATAGCCAATGATGCAAGAGTAGACTTCTAGTTATCTAGAATGGCAAACAAAAAACCTCCCAATGCTGAGATAACCGATTTAATTAACAAATATTTTATACTGTACACAGTGACGGTCTGGAGGAAGGACGTCCAACAATAACACTACACTTTTCTTGAGAAAAATACCAGCTCTTAGAAAATACAGTGCTACAGGTCGACCACCACCACTTTGCTAGTATGGCAACCAACGTGACTGGATTATGACAATGAAAATGTGTGTTATTCTCTTCATTATGTTTAAGAATAAGGGGAAAAAGTGCTTTTAGGTACATTTTATTAAGTTCCTACGCAGCAAAAAAAGATCACTGCAGTAAAAGATGTAATGCCAGTCAACTCCCTCAGTGCAAGAGACTCAATTCACTGTGACCAAGGGGACACAGTCGATTTTTTTGCACTGCAATAATGTGAATTCAACGCTTTCATTCAACAACACTGTAAAGCAATGATGACAATTTACATTCTAATAATAATTTTATACTCAAGGTCATAAGTTGACGCACATTGTACCTTGTACGCTCAGCTCTCAAACATGTTTAAAAAGCAACATAACTATAAACTGGTAATATACACCACAATACATGATCTATAATTATGGTATATTGATATAGATAACAGGACCATAAATGTGAAAATTTCTCAGTTTTGAATGTTCAGTTTCATCTCTCCTATTCATTAAGAATTGAAGTAAAAAATCTGAAGTTACGCATTAATGAAAACTTGCCAGAGTAAATAAAGTGTAATTCTTATTATCAAGACTTATGTAGTAGATCTGTTCCTACAGCGCAACAAAACATGATTTTTTTGGCATAAGTCAGAAGGCACCTACATTACTCACACGAAGCTTCTGCTTAATCAACGTAAGGTTTACTGTGAAGCGCTGTTGATGCTGGTCTTACAGTCAAAGACCATAATCTTTCAATCTCAATGAGACACTACGTTTGCTTTATAATCACAGTTGATTTCAAAGAAGCAGATCCTTTCACATGCACGCTCTTCTTATCGCTTATCGTCGAGACAGTCGTAAACCTTAGGCTGTGCTACTGGCCGATGTTCGTTCCCCCTTTTCTGAGCGTTTTATTATATCTACTTTCACTGAGAAGGAAGTAGAAAAAACTGAATGAACAATGCTGTCTTCCTCATATAGCGCCGCGTGACAATGTACTAATCCGCTCCGTTTGCCAACCAGTTCCCGAGACTTGACTGTGCTAAAATACTTCAATTCTTCACATTTCACTTCATTTTCAGCTTTTAAATATCAGTTCTATGCTTGTCATATTTTTCTAATGCAGGAAGGTGTCACAAATGTTTGCATTTTAACCAAAAATAAGCTAAATTAGTCCTGTATCGGCAGATATGTACATGAAAAACACAGGATATCAGCAGTGGCCTAGAGATCCCACACTGGTGCATCTCTAATTATAGTCAATCGACTTTCATTATGGCTTACATTACATCCATTGACTGGTCTTTATCTGAAATTAACCATGGTAAAACACTTTCACAGCAAGCTGTACACCCTGGAGGACCCTGCCTGCCCTGGCAATCCTGCACAAGTTTGAAACTCATTTATAATTATGAAATATTAAACAATATCTGCTCCAGTTCTACATGAGTTCACTGAGCTCTCCCAACACAGGACTTGCTTTCTTTTAAACCGGTCAGCAACCGATTGCTTTTCGGCCCCTCCCACCAGACTGGGAAAAACTACAAAATATTTTTTCCAAATTATATTAGCTATTTATTATTTATATGTATTTAATATTACATTTATTAGTCCCACAAGCTGGCAATTTGCATTGTTATTTAAGTACAATGGTAAGAGCAGCAGATAGTGGCAAAACAAATTAAACTACTAATCAACTGAGTGTAAGTTGCACATTTACACTGATGAAAAACACAGAAAAATAGCACATTATTTACCCTATACTATGAAGGATTAACGGGAGTATTAATAAAACTGACATTTTATTTAGCAAATATTTATAATTAAATATTAAATGAGTCACAGTCCACGTCCAACACCAAAACCTCTCATCATCCGCACGCTCTTCCTGCAGGTGGCTTATCTTGAGTTCCAGACTCCCAGTAAGCTAACCATGGATCAGCCACACCCCCCTCAAAAAAAGAGAAGTCTTGGAGGAAAAATTAAGTGTTTAATTCTGTGTGAACTTATTAATTTGTCTTCATTGTTTGTATTGCCCGTTTGCCTGATATGTCTTGAGAAATGATGAAAAAAAAATAGAACATTGAGAGACATTGAGACAAATCAGAGCTGGAGAAGAATGAAAAAGAAATTGCGGAAATGCAGCAAAAAGCTGAGAAGACCAAATGTAATTTTAAGAACTAGCTCAAGCCTAATTCAACTACCATTTGCCAGAAAAGCCTCTTTCCTAAAAATATCAGAGCACCTGATCGCAGACTTCAGAATCAAACTTTAAATGTAAATATCTTAGATTTCCTGATTCATATGAATAAACATGTATCTTCAAATTCAAAGACAAAACCGTTAAGTTGGCAGCAAACATCAGTATTTTTAAAGACATTAAAACAGGTGGAGGACTCCCTGTATTAAGTATATAGCGCCCCCGCTGCTCTTTGTCTCCTAAAAAGGCTCTTTTGATATTGAAGGTTGCAGACACGATCTGCGTCCTCTAAAAGAGACCTTGAGTCTAGAACCATCTTGGTCATTATCAAAATTTCCCTGTTGGTTTGTCTGTGGCCTGAGAGTGACGCAGCAGGTTTCCTGACTCGTCCCAACAAACCATGCAACCCTGCATAACCTCCAATAACGCTAACGCAAGGTGACAGTCTCCACTGTTGCCAAAGGGGAGAGAGAATCGAGGACGTAACCTCGAGCGAAAGTTTTCATCCGGTTTCAGACACTTCTCAATAGCTGCCACCCTCCACGTGGCAGATAGACCATTACCATTTGAAAGGCCTGCGTGTTCGTCCGCTCGGCTTTACTCATTCATTAAACAAAAACGGGTATGTTTATTATTCATGTCTCTCAGTCATGTTGCATTTCAGCTTGTTCAACCTCATTTAGGTTGAACGTGTTTGGGTAAGAACTCACTGAGCCCAGATAACTTGTACAGCGGCTGCAGTCAGTGGCAACAGTTCGTACTGTATTTCTTTATACTCGGCCTCGCGCTAAATCATGCATTAAACAAACGTTTGAAAGAGCCAGCCCTACCTGGGAGACGCATAAAGAGATAATAAACGCGCACCCTCTTCAGCGAGGGCTGGCTGCGCTCTTTGAACTCCCAGCAGCAACAAAGGTGAAATAATTGGCAAATGAAATGTGTTATCACGGCACAAAGGGCCATTCAAAGAGGGAAACGGAGATAAAAGGCGAGGAGAAGGAGCGGATAAACCACCGACACTTGTAGACGCGTGCCGATCTTCCCGACGGAGCAGGCGGAATACTTCAAACCAGGGACGAGGTGGCTAATTAGTGTTCATTAAAAAACGAGAGCCGGGCTTCTTGCGTCAGAAAACAATCGCGTCCATCGAAGGTTAACGGCAAAGATCACACGGCTTTCTTCACCAACATCTCCTCTCACTCCCTCAGGACTCACAGCAGCGAGAGTTATGCCGAAATCCTACCCCCTTTCACAGGCACTCGCATCCCTGAGCTTTCACTTTGTACCTCTGTGTGTTTTAATAGAATTACAGGAGTGTTTAATGGGGGTGATTTTAGAAGTGTGGTTAATTTACTTCTTTATAATCTAGCGGTCACAAGGTAAAAACCAGAAGAAGGTTGAAGTCAGTCTGACCTTCCAGTCCAGAGTTTAGGAGGAGGGATTATTCTGGCTGGGGAAAAATTAACTTCCACTCCAGAGTTTTAAGTGGAAGGGTTATTTAGTTTGACAGAAGATAAATCAATTAAATTAATCCCCGTCTGTTCTGTGATGCTGCTATTATTGTGAAAGTGGTCAGTGCTACACACAACGTAGTACATTACGCATCTTCAGGTACGTTATACTGCAGATATTTCCACATTTTTCTTTACATTATTACTGTTAAATGTGCACATGCATGTGTTGCTTTCGCACTGAACACAGCCTTGCTCAAATATCATGGCAGAAATGAACAATCCCTCGCATCACACTAATATAACTGTTAAGACATTTATTTTATACCTTTTAGGGAATAAATTCGGTTAAAACACTAAGGTACAAAGTGAAAGCTCAGATACGCGCGTGCCTGTGAAAGGGGGGAGGAATTGGTAAGGGGAGGGTTTTGGCACAACACCGACGAGAGATTGAGGAAGGTGTTTTGACGTGTGGTATCATTTCCTGCCATTACCATAAATCCGACTCATCCGCTTACAGCAAATCGCTCTGTTTTCAGTTTCCCTTCGTTTGGCAGCTCAGGAAGGAATAAATTATCATTGTCAATGGTTACGTTGCTGGACGACGTGTATAACCTGCTCTCCCCGCCCACTCCCATGACACTCAAACGAACTTTCCCCCAGACGTCAGTACTGCGCGGCGTGTAAAACCACACATGAAAAGGTTAGAGCATGGGGATTCCTGCGCTCGGCCATACATTACTCAGAGCTGCAGACACCACATCAGTCAGCTGAAGAGAAGTGTTGGCGGCTTCACACACCATAAACACAGTGTTGCACTGGCAGACAGTGCGCACACACACACACACACACACAAAAACACACACAACGTACTATCGATCCGGGTCAATAACAAACATTACAAATACTAACCTATTTCTAATGGTGTGTTACGTTAATTTCTGCATAATTAAGAAGAAAGCAAAGTCATTCAGAGTGGGATTGATGTGATACGCGCTTGAAACTTACAGAACTGTTCACGGTGGTGGTGAACAGAACCAGATGTCGGTTTCTTCTAAAACCTCCCTCACAAAGTTACCAGCTGCCTGAGACATTGTTTTTTAAAAGACTCGTCCAAGTAAGAAATATTTAAGATTTCCCACTATTTTATCATCCCATAAAACACTCATGTGTGTAGGTAGGTGAGGGCAATATAGCAAAAATAATCATAGTTTTTGACTTAAGATGGTGAATAAGAGCAAAAATTTTAAACAGTGTGTCCTTGTGTTACGTCAGGCTCGCAATCGGTGGTTACACCACCATTTCCCATAAATGTATTAAGCCTTTTTCTGTCATTATAACAAAAAGTTTGCATGGGATCTAGTTGGTGAGCGGAGCGGACGAATACATGCGGCATCCCAATGGTACTCGAAGAAAACGTGGTTGTTCGCTCGCCATTTTGGATTCACAAAGCGTATATTTCGACTTGTTGCGAAAATCACTTGACATTCGAAGGAACAGATCTCTGGTGCAAGTCGAGGAGCCCCTGCAATAAGGATATGGTCATATTGCCTGGTGGTAAACTATACGGCTATATTTGTGTTGACACCTGGTTCCATTCACCACCACTGTATAGAAATCAGTCGAACCATCACAATTGTATGAATTTTGAATTAAAAAAACTGGAAGCCCCCGGTTTACTCTTGAACTTTACTTAATCTGACACATTGATCACTGAACCTACTTTCTTGTCAGGATCTCAAACAGTAATTCACAGACACCAACTGGTGTGAAATGTCAGTCGAGGTAGGGCTCATAAACAGGAAGGTCTCACACTTGCATGCGACTCTAGAAGGACACCAACAATCACAGATACATGTTGGAGACCACAAATGTCTAAACAACCTTGTAACCTCTTTTCCAATATTAATGAACCCTATGGGTCTAGTGGGACCCATCACTTGTCAGCAGGAATAAGGGAAGACAAACTGGATGTGCTTTAGGCCAAAATTTGCTACAGAATAAATGAATATTCCACCGTTTCAAACAGAAAGCAATGCAGATTGAGCTGGAAGAGGCAAAGCAGCTCCAGAAGAGACAACCCTCGCATCTCTGACATTCTTTAAGCTCTCAAACCCTAATGACAAACTGAACATGTAAAAGTCGCACAGTACAGTCACATCCACCATCATCACACTGCTGTACTACAAATAGCTGAGGATTCTTGGAAGCTACAATAAAGGCTTTGAGATATTTTCCACCTAAAGGATCTGCATAGTGTCCAGGTGGTAAATGAAGGTAAATGAATTTATGCTCTGGACTTTTGGACTAAGACTAAGCTCCAGCCCTTCATAATGAAGGCTAGGACCAGCCCATCAGCCTGCATGAGGGTGAGGAGGAGCACCCTGATCATGGAGCGCTTGGCTTTGCTGATCACACCTGTGCCCAAGGCGTTAACTTGCGAAGCCAGATGATGGGCAGCGCCACGGGCACAACTACCCTCAGCATGGCAGTCTAAACTCAAACAGCTTCACTGTAGCATCTCAAGGAATGGTTGCAGGAGGGGGCTGGTCAACTACAGGGAGTCCTCGGGTTACATCGGTCTCTACAAACAGCGTTTAATTGTTATGACATCATCTCCCATAAATGTATTAAGAAAGTCTTGTTCCGTCATTACACCATTTGCATATAAAAACAACGTTTACTTGGGAACTAGTTGCCAAGTGGAATGGACGAATACATTGTTCCTATACAAGGAAAATGTCCTTGTTCATTCGCCGGCTGTACGCCATTTTGGATTGTGCTTCTTGCTCTCTTTCATTTGTGTTGCTTTTTTGGAAACTTTTTGCCCTTCATTATGGCTCCCAAGTCTAAAGCAGACTCTTCTGATGACAGGTCAGGATCTCTTACTGCTTCACTTCATTTCTGTACTATGCATGTGCTCCAGGAGACAAGTGCTTATGTAGATGGGTTCTGACTTAAACCTGGCTTAAAAAATGTAGGAATGGACTTGCATCGGAGACCTATTGTACTACTGTAATACTGCTGTATGATATATTTGTGCCAGAAATAATTGATACTCTATATTAATGTGATTTTAAAACTTTTTATTCTGCAGATATAATTTGTACCTTCTGGTCTTTGATTTATCCATCAGGTCTGTTTACTCTAATAAACAAACATGTAAACACAATTTACCAATACCTAGGTCTAAACATTATGGTCATGTAATTATGGTGAAAGGCCTATGAACATTGCAATCAGAAGATCAGTACAGACTTGAAAAAAATATATAATTTAGGTTTGAAAATTTAGATGTTTTAAATCTTATACAATTAAAGATTTAACACAATTCCCAAACTGGTAGACGTCAATGTCTACATTATCAGGAGGAGCATGAACTAAAAAAAATAATTTTTCAATAGCAGACAGGTGGGTGTAAACTGCCACGGTGTTGATTTCCTTTATTAGAAGTTATATTTTTTTATTTTTTGAGGACTAACACTCCCCTGCAGCTGTGAACATGTGGCTACAGGCTCCTCGGGTTCTGCTGTGTGTTTTTTATGAAAAATGGTCTGGCCACACACGAATATAATTAAACCTACACATCCTTTGAGAGTGTTTGCTCATTTTATTGAAATAATGAGTTTTTGTCTGGACAACTTCTATATGAACTCCTGGAAAGCTGGCCACATGTTCCTCAGGGTTCTGCGGTTCCTCATGGTGAAATGTTGAAGAGCATCACGAGTGGGGAAGGTGTGGTGGACCCTCAAGCGTCTCATCCCTGTCAACAAGTCCATAGGAAGGTGTGTGTGCGCGCGACTGAGAGAGAGAGAACTTACCTTGTGGACGTGCCCTTCCTGACGTCGCAGATGCTGCATTTGAAAGCTTCTGCGCTGTTCTTGAATGTGCACACGCTACAGTCCCAAAATCCGTCGTCCGCCGTGGGCTTGGCTTGTCGCTTTGGCCTTGGGTGAGGAAGACAGACACAGAAAAAGACGGAACAACGTGAAATAAGGTCAACTTCACGGCTGTCAACCAAACATCCGCGTAACCGTCTGCGTCCGCGCGGCCGTGAGGCGATTTTTCAAAGTGTCTCACGAGTGACAAAATACATAAATCCTCAGGGATGACGTGCCAACGAAGCTCCCGGTGGTCGTTTTCGGGTCTTTTCCCCTCCCTACCACCCCATTCCCCACACGGAGCGGGCGAGTGAGTGAGCTAGTCTGCTACTAGCGGCGGTTGGCGGCTTAGCGCAGACATAAAGCCCGTAGCGTGCGCTCGCGCCGCGGCTAACCAGCCGAGCTAACACACCCGACGACGGAAAATCGTCGAAAAACCTGCGGAGAACGACAAGTTCGAAACGGAAAAACAGCTTAGAATGAACGAATGTTACATCTTTTTCATAAAAGGCACCGAAATCCCAACGAGGGCAGGCGTATCCTCCGTAAATCTCCCTTTGTCTCCTCCGAGCCGACGGGGGTTGAGGGAAGAGAGGAGGAGACGCCATGGCTGCACCGCGAACCGGCGCGCGGGCGAGAGAGAGCGCACAAGACGCGGAATGAAGAAGAGACGAGAGGAAAACGAACAAAAAAATAATGGAGAAGAGGAATGAGATAAAATAATACTGAGAAGGCTTTATTATTTTTTTACCTGGTCGGGCTCTTTTTGTCGCCCATGGTGCGCGTCTCAGAAAAGAAGACCAATAAAGCAACACCAAGAAAACAAATTAAATAAAGAAATAAACAATAGCAACTGATGGAGATTCGTGAGCAAAGGATCCAGATGAGCTAGAACCGCAGGCTCGGCTCGCGACCACGGACTGAGCCGAGGCAGGGCAAACCAGCCGCACACCACGTGACACACCATCAGCCAATCACCGCGGCCCGGGCTTTAAAAGTCTTGATAGCTGTAGGGGCACTACTTTCTCTTTTTCTTCTTCGTTAATACTATTAGTTAATTAATAAACACGAGACTTTACTAATCGGCGTGCACATTTTTCAGGACTTTTTCTTTCTACATCGTTGCACCCATCACGCGCGCTTTCACCACAAGGTGTATAGGAATTTCTGCTGCATTCCTATAATAAACCCCAGCACACTCTCCTCTGTCCCGCAGCACACACCCCTCAGTGCAGGACACATCCGGGCCCTTATACATTTACAGACGTTTAAGTGACTGCGAGAGAGGGTCTGATAAAAGCAGTGGGATGAATGGGCTAAAGGGTGTCTGAGGTCACGTGCAATGCTACGTGACAGGCCTTAAATAATTCTAGTTTTGTTGCTAAAGTGTCATAGATCAAAAATGTTGAATGATGAAATGTTACAATGCATATGTTGATATTAATTTATTAGTTTATCATTTTTTAAATGCCACACACACACATATATGTATATATATATATTTGTGTGTGTGTGACATTTTCATTAATAATGCTTTACAAATTTATTTTACAAACTAATAAATGGTATATTGTATATTGCACTTAAAGTCACAGAGCTCTTATTGTGTATCAGCCATGTGGTGCTACAGTCACACGCTCACTGTGGCCTGGGGAAGCGCATGCGTTTGATACTTTCGACCAAAACCTGATGAGAAATAAAGAAAAAACGTTGAGAAACACAATATGGCATCCTTGCTGGGTCAGAATGAAATATGACTTTGGGCTCTTTCTATTGGTCAGTTCATCAACGCAGGTCAAAAGAGGAACCTTTCAAGAATGTGTGGAAGAACCTCTAGAAGGAACCAAGACTCAAAAGAAAAAGCACAGACGCAGGCTGGCTTTCACTCCCCATGTCCACCAGTGAGCCTATTACTGTATGTGAGGAGGTCTATAATGTGAGGAGGTCTATAATGTAGGGAGGTCTATAATGTGGGGTCACCTATAATGTGAGGAGTCTATGATGTGAGGAGGTCTATAATGTGAGGAGTCTATAATGTGTGGAGGTCTATAATGTGGGGTCACCTATAATGTGAGGAGGTCTATAATGTGAGGAGGTCTATAATGTGGGGAGGTCTATAATGTGGGGAGGTCTATAATGTGACAAGGTCTATAAAGTGGGGAGGTCTATAATGTGGGGAGGTCTGTAATGTGGGGAGGTCTGTAATGTGGGGAGGTCTGTAATGTGGGGAGGTCTGTAATGTGGGGCAATACAGTAGATCCCACCCCCCTGACAGGTGCCACTGTAATGAAATAAGCGAATGTTCCTCACTTCTGTGTCAGTGGTCTTAATGTTTTGGCTGATTACTGCCCTGTTTTGAGGTGTGTGTTTAGATGAGTGTACCGTGGCTTGTGGAGAGAGGGACAGTGTGAAGCAGGTGTGGTGGAGTGGGCAGGGCTGGAGCTGAGCACCCTCGTGTTGAATGTCCTGGTTTTTCCAGAGGCCCGGCTGCGTGGGGCAAGCGCCCCAGTCTGAGAGGCCCCCCTGCAGCCAGAGACAAGGGCCACGCTGTGGGGGATATGAAGCGTGAATGATCAGACTCATTAGCTGCTCCAACCTCATTGTGCCCACCTTCTCTCCCTGACGAGAGGACGCACCGCTGGGCTATTGTCATCCGACTCTACCCGTCTCGTAAGTGTATTGCATGTCAATGGGAGTCCACTCATTGCATCTGTCGTTGCCTCAAGGTCAAACGCGGCTTCCATCCATTTTCCCCCAAATTCCTGCATCATTAAGTGCTTAAAACATAAACAAAGTTGTTGAGAGTGAGTTTGGAGTGAAATGCTAGTGCTGAATGGAACCAGGCGTCTGAAACAGGCCTCACAAAACTGTGACAGTGTGGTGGCTTCATACCTTTATATCTGTTTCAGCTGATCACTCACAGGCGAAGGGAAGAAGATCGACTCAACATAAGGCCTTATTGTGATGGAGCCTCTCCGGAACAGCAGGTCTTGTGCAGGTCTAGTTGGCACCTTCTAAAATGGCCATGGGCACCCAAGGTTCACTGAAGCATGTGGGGAGTGAGGTCTGATCTCAGAGAGGATCCTGTTGTACAGAATGTTAATGCTGATCTGATAGAAAGGAG
>JBBIGC010006421.1:0-13505 GCA_037576955.1 Lepidarchus adonis | reverse complement strand
TGTGTGTGTGTGTGTGTGTGTGTGTGTGTGTGTGTGTGTGTGTGTGTGTGTGTGTGTGTGTGTGTGTGTGTTAACCCGGCTTCCCCACTTGGAAAAATCAGATAAAACACTCGCGAGCCGTTGAGTTGTGGTGAAAAGAAAAGTTGCTCTCGGTCTGGCCACTAGGTTACAGCAGCTGGTTGACACGTTGCATCGTCCCCAAGTACAAATGAGTGAACTTGGCTAACTAGCTACTAACCTAGTGAGCAGTACTTCACTTGAACTTCACCCACTCCCCTTTACTGAGCCATTCCGGGTGGTGGTGGTGGTGCAGCAGCATAAAGGAAACCCTTCAAATATCATCAACAAAAAACTAATACAAATCGGCTTCCAGGATTAGTTATCGAATTATTGTTCGAAAAAACAATATATACAGAAAAAGGCTTCGAGTTTTGAGGGAAATTAAATTTTTGCGTAGTAGAAATGACTTTTCCTTTCCAGCGTTTACAAGTTTCAGGGCACGAAATTAAGCTATACAATGACAAAAATTATGGTCTAAAAATATGGTCACAAAAAGCGCAGTTGTCCAGCTAAACAGCGAAACCCCTTCGCTTTGAAATTGCTTACAAACTTCCTGTTTAGATTTTGTGGTGCAGCTTAGGGCTGCACTGAGGCAGCGCGTTCCAAACGACAATCATGCAGCCTACGTAGGGCACTGTGGAGGAAGCTGTGGGGCCATTTTGTAGGGCTGTTCCTTAGGGAAGGGTGGAAAAACTGTGGCTGTGTCTGAAATCGAGCTGTCAAATTGTCCGTCGAGAAAGGATCATTAACAAATATTCATATCAGAGCGAGATCCTATAAGGGCATAAATTAAAACTTAAAAAAATAAAAAATCAAGTCACCAATTTGGTTTTTGCTGGTTTGAAATTATATGAATAATAAAAAAAAATTATAAAGAAAGAGATCCCTACAATAAATATATTCAGTTAGCAAGTATAGGCGGTCCACCAATGAAAATACTTTGAATCATGCATATGCTCTTAAAAAGATCCATATTGAAATATTTTTCTTCAATTTTAATTGAAAAAGTTTGATGTTGTATGTTAACCCTGTTAAAAAGAAAAGAAACTACCTAGTCCACAGCCAGAAAAATGGGATGTTTGGTTTCCACAACCAATCGAAACTAATGCTTTTCACATTTAACATTTTGGTGACTTCTGCAAAAATATTTTCTGCATCCTGGGATACCTACCTCTTCCGACACTCTGAAGTGCACTGTAGGCTGTAATAAAAGGATGAACGTTCCAGCACGCTTACATAATTTATACATTGGGACGACAGGTCACTAACACTGGTCCTGGCGATCTACCATCCTGCACATTCTATTTCTAACCACAATCTGCCACACCTTCACCAGCTTCATCAGAAATCTATGATTAGCTAAATCGTCCTTGAATTAGTGACAGAATGTTAAAAGCTGTCTGGAACTGAGCCCTGCAGGAATGTAGATCTCCAGCAGGAGCAAGAAACCCACCAAACAGTGCCTTACACTGGCCCTCCACAAACAGAACTCAGGAACCCTGCCCTAGGGTGTCATTAAAATGAGGGTGCTCCCAAGTGCCCTCTTTGCCCTCCTAGGGACTATGATTGAGGCCAACCCAAAATTTTCTGCAATTCAGTCGAGGACCAGTTACAGTGGATGGACAACAGATGGCCAACATGGCTGATGAGAGAACATTCAAGTTTGAGCTGTAATGTTTTTGTTTATTCGTTTACCTGGTCACTGCCCTGTACTTGTGCTGATATCTATAATAGATCATTTAAACAGAGTGTGGCCAAGGTCATCACCTAGCAAGCCCAAGGATTTTTGGCCTGACACTTATAACCAGTATGGTAGGTGAGAAAAAACACTGAAACACAAAATATAAAGGGTTAGTTCTTCACGAGAATCAACCCTCGTCCTGTCAAGGGAGTTATTTGTGGAACTGAGGAGATTTAATTGTGGAGGGTGTAGGAAGTAAAGCCTAGGGGTGGTTGCTTATGACTGAGACCCAGTATTTTCTAGGAGAGTGCACAGCTTTTCTTTGTGACAGATATGTTTTAATGTTGTTTTATTCTACTGTGTATTCTCTGTCATAGTGGCCTTAAAAAATGGGTCAGTTTTAAAATCAATCTGCTGCAGGCAGCTATCGAACACTACCTCAGTACAGAAAGTGAATGTGCAGAATGTGCAGCAGATGACAGTAATAAAACATAACGTTAGAAACTGTAGTCTGCAAAATTAATTATTACAAATTAAGACTGTATTTATAATGGCTTAATATTGCTTTCATGAATTAAAAATGGTAATGATCAAACCACATAATTATGGAGTAAAGATTGTTCAGTGGTTTGATGTGAAGTGTGCAGGAGGCAAATTGTGATTATGGCATAAATTCGCTTCACTGCTCAAATCAAATATATTCACAGCAGGCAGTCCTTGTTTAAGTGACACAAAGTGGAATTTACCAAGCCATCCTACATGGTTCAAGGCATAAATCAGCAAAATAAAAATATATTGTGATCAGCTATCTCCTTAATCCAAATCTAGTCTATTAGCCAAATCACGCTAAGTGTCTGAGGTTCACTAAATTTAGAATTGCACGAGGCTAGTGTAGCTAATAAGGCCTACATTTACAAATGCAAAGTGACAAGCTCAGTTGTGGTTTCTGACACCATATCACTGCTGTCCTTAAAAATAGGTGCAGATTTGTAGCATATAAGAACAAACTTCAGATACAATATGGCTTTAGCTTCTAGTGCCAGGCAATATTGTGAAAATGCATATTTCTCAAACATATAGTTATACCAGAATGTTAAAGCTTATAAATCCACCTGGAAAAAATGTCTTGCTAAGCTAGCATAGCTTTGATATGCTATCTTAAGGTTTTGATGCTAATGTTTATACTCCAGCAAACACAAGCTGCTACCTTTACTATCACCTCCCACAATTATCTCAAACCATTGGCTCTTTTATATAAGCCAACACTGAAAAGGAATGATTTTTAATTAAAATATATATATATTTAACAAAAATGGATAGTTTATTTTACTGTAAATATCACTTAGGAAATTGAAAAAATGCAGGGAGTCAAGACTTACTGTTTAAAGATTTCCAATATATTGTATATAATTTGTGCGTGTCTAAGTAACATTCAATATGTTAGAGAATCCTGGAACTTCCAGGAAAGGTGTAATGTTTTTGAAATCCATTTACAATTTATTGAAGCAGTGTCTGCAGACAAAATTTACTGGAATTATACGTTAAACCATGTGACACTAAAATACTATTACTGCATGGCAATATTAAAATGTGACACATGGATTTATTATATAAACATTAAATCTACATTTACTGCAACTTGTATATCACTCTTGTATTAATCGGGAAAGCGTGAGAGAAAAGAATCAATTCTGCCACCTACTGGGCATTCCATAATCATCTCGATTACAGCCTGCTATCACTACTGGTCTCCATCAACTATGTTGCTACAGGGTTTTAAAGATTACCAGAAAACATGAACTGGAATATGAAGAATAAAAAGCCAAACTTTACAAAAGGTTAAACTTTACAGAAGATTACAAAAGCTAAAGTGGAGGAAATGTCTTTACATAGCTTCTCCTCAAACAAATTGATTGCATTTTATATTATGTAAATCCATATTCATCTAATGTACTGCAACCTAACTGACAACAAAATTTATGTCACTCAAGGCCTTTAGAGTTACAACACCAATAAAGTAAGAAAGCCAGTGTTTACGGTAATCTCATCATAAACACTATGGATAGCAGAAGTTAAACACAAAAATTAGTAGACAGGAGGTTTAATGACAAAAAAAACTTATTATATATTGCATGTGAAGTGCAGTGCCCTCCATAATGTTTGGGACAAAGACATTTTCGTTGATTTACCCTTCTGTTCTTCTTGTGTAAAATTACTGAAAAAAAGCTGGAATGTTACATCAAAGACTGGATGGCAACAATAAAAAAACATTAAAATAAAAACACCTCATTATACTTGATCTCAGTGGTGCTCCTGAAGCTTCTTATTTGGACTTTGAAGCCTATTGTAAATTGAGTTTAAGGTGCCTGCAGTATAGGCTTGGCAGAACATCACCAAAGAGGATGCTCAGCACCTGGTGATGTCGCAAACTTCAAGCAAGGGATATGCAACAAAGTACTAAACATAACAGTTTAACTATACCTACCAATGTCCCAAACATTATGGTGCCCTGAAATTAAGGGGGTATAAAAATTTTTATAATTTCTACATGGTGAAACTAAAATGCATGCACACAACTTATAAAATGTATGCACATAAGTGTGGAATGTGAACTTGAATCATGTCTGAATTCTTACATTTTAAATTGTAAACTGAGGAGCATATGGCAAAATGTATAAAAATATTTCTTTGTCCCAAACATTATGGAGGGCACTGTATTTTCTATTTCACATTGTTGCATTGTATTCTGATGCACTTCACCTTGAAGAGGGAGTTAATATTACTCCAACCAAATATGCTCATCGCAATAGCACCCCCCTTAACAAAATTAAAGGCAGAAAGATAAAGAAAGTCAATCAAACAAAAATATAACGATCAATCCCTTTAATGCTTTATTTATCAGGGCAGGAACAGCGACTGGACGGCAGCAAGGAAGAGTGTGAAACTTGTAGCCATGGTTGCTGTTTTCGGGCCTTGGTTGAGGTAGTGCTCTGCAACCATTTTGTTGGGGTTGGGCCCAGAGAACCACATCTGCATGCAGCGGCCGCTGTCCTTGGTGAGAGTGGTGTACTTGTAGGAGTTGGACCAGATCTTCTCACACATGCTCTGGGCGTCAGGAAAGACATCTGTCCACTTTTGACAGTAACTGTCCTTAGGGCATTTGTTTGTTTCTGTGCAGGAAAGATGGGATGTGAGAGCTGTTAACAGTTTGTGGTTATGGGTCTGAGAGTGAACGTGTTAGCTTTGGAAGATGTGCTTTACTCAGGTTACAATGCACTTGACATACTGGCTATTTTTTTTACTGCGATTGCTATGTAAAAAAAGTTTGAGGGAACTAGTTGGCCACAGGAATAAAGGTCAGGAATTGTTCCCTTTATTATTGTACGGTATGTCCTCCATGTGAGTTACGTAGGTAGTTATGTAAGTGGGCTTTTACCCGAATTTCCCAAAGACCCCCTGTATTAAAGTAAATTAGAGAGAATGCACACACATTTTTGTGGGTTAACTGACCAAGGAACGGCCCAAATTCATGTCTACAATCTCTATTTTCTTTTGATATAGTATATACAGTAATCAGAGCAAAGGGTGGCTATTTTGAAGAAACTAGAATATAAAACATGTTTTCAGTTATTTCACATTTTTTGTTAAGTGCATAACTTCAAATGTGTTCATTCATAGTTTTGATGCCTTCAGTGAGAATCTACCAATGTAAAGGGTCATTAAAATAAAGAAAACACAACTTTTCTGGAAACTGGGTTTATACACAGAGATTTCTAAACTAACACAGGTCAGAGCTGTGTTACAAAGGGATGAGATAGAGAATCGCAGTAACAGGAAAAGAACCACTCTACTACTAAAATACATTATTGACTTTAGAGTGAGACTCAACTGGAAGTTATAACGTGTGGTTGGCAGTAATTTCAGATTTGATGGCAGCAACATCGCAAAAACGTTGAGATAGGGCCATGCTTACCACTATGAACAGTTCTGAAAACATCTGAGGAGACCAGTTGCTGGCTTTTTAGGAGAAGAATGTTGTCCCATTCATGTCTGATATAGGGTTCTAGCAGTTCAACAGTCCTGGGTGTCGTTCACTTTACCTCAGTCCATTTTAAATGAGCTTTGACCCAGAGGAACATGAGGAACATTATTCTAAAATAATTGCCAATTAAGCTGCCTGTTAAACTAATTAGTTGCAAATTAGTCCCTCCAGCTTCAGATTCTACCCCATTCCAACTCTTTTTGAGATGTGTTGCTGCCATCAAATTACAAACGAATTAATATTTTAAATGTAATAGTAGTATGTTTCACTTTCAACATTTGATATGTTTTCTATGTTTAATTGTGAATAGCTTTCCAGCTTTTTGTAACTTCTCAGTTTTAACTTTGATGACTTCTAGATATTTATGTGCACTGTTGATTTGACTTGAATAAAACCAATACAAATTATTTGTACAATATGTATTGAAATGTTTAACCTCATCCAACATACAATTTTGTTACTGTTTGTTACTGTATATACTGCTGTTAACTAGCTATTGACAAAGCCTAAAAGTGCCCAGTAACCGCTAGCTAAGCTTTCCCATAGCATTTGGAAGAAGATTTGCATCACAGCCATTGATAGAAGACAAATTACATTTCAGGTAATGGTGCTTCATGGTACAAAATGGTAGGTTTTTATGAAGCGCTGCCACTGAGATGGTAGTTGGAGAAAAAATTCCCCCCTCACACATGTACCTGAGCTCCAGTCCCATCCTTTGTGCCAGTTCTCTTTACAGGTAAAGTCTTCTTTGCAGTCATTGTACCAGCTCTCACAGTCCTCAGAACATAGGGGGACATCAAGTATTCGCTCTTTACGCCAGCTGTTGTCTGCCTGCAGATACAGATACACATTTAGCTACAGAGTCTTATCAACACCCTGGTCAAATAATGTTCTGCTGTTTTTGTAAGTGAATATATGTGAATGTCTTGCAGCACACTTAAACATGCAGTGCTACTGCTTCATTAATATATTATATTGAGCAAATAAAAAGTAACTCTGCAATAAACTAGGTTTAAGTGTGTTTAAGGAAAGTGTACCTCACTTAGAGAACCCATGAAATATAATTTCATCAGGGGTGCCTAAACTTTTGCACAACTGTGCACAACTTTTTCTATATTTATTTTCATGTGTTTTGTTTTTTTTCCCCTAAAGTCCATGTCTACAATTTTTTATTAAAAAAAAAATAATATTTATGTATATGTAAATTATCTTACTGTTCTGTATTGTGCTGCACAAATGGGTGGGGCTAAAGAGAACCTCAGCTTTGTTTCTGTATATGGGCTTTATAAAGTGGGGACTGAAGATAGTTTAGTTTACCATAATAAATTTAAGAATCGGTTGCTCAAAACTGAAAAGTGAAATGCTACAAAAATTACAGTGTAATATGATGAAAACATGATGTGTACATGATGTAAAATTATATAGTGAATAGCTCTCCTTTCCCTTTCTCCTGACATGACTTCTACACTCCATTGTACTTGGTTGTAGGGATGAACAATTTGGGGAAATGATCAAACTGTATTTATTTACTTACTTATTACCAGTATCTCAATGTTCTTTAACTTGAACCATCTTTTTAAGGCACTTCCCTGACCAAATAGCTCCAGAGAGAGCTACAGTATGTATGTGTCAATCAAAAACAATTAATATTTTTGGCCCTATTAGGCTGCACAAGTAAATCTTTGTTGCTTGTACTGTATCCTGTGAGTGAGGATGCATGCCACTTGTATTTTTCTAATATGTGCAATGTGTGTAATATATATATTTTGCATTGTGGCAAATTAGTTTTTTGTTGTCATGATCTAAAAAGCTGCAGAATTTTGGGTATACAGGGTGTTCAACAGCACAGTTTGTGTTTCTGGGTTTGGACCACTATCCCTCCAGTCCTGCTTAACAATGTATTAGCAATTATTTGTTCTCTTGCTTTTAGTGTGTGGTTCCTGCTAACAGTGGGTTAAGAAAAATTCTGGAGTCATATGTTGCAGAGAAAAAGCTTGGAGCATATGACTAAATAGTAAATAGTCTTCAGATTTAGAAAACATTCAATATTTTGAGCATTATACATTCTCTGATATATAAATTCACATATATCAGTCAGGTGAATTTTAAAGTAATCTTTGTTAGTCAGGGTCAGTATGTTTAAGCTGCGTTGGCTTTTTCTTTAGATCAAGGGCCCCCAGATATGGTCCTGGAAAGCTGGTGTACTGTACAGCTGGGTAGTTCACCTCCTCTAACCCACTCCCAAGATACGTATAGGATTATTTGTTTGTAATTTTGACTATTCCCAAGTACATAAACACACATACGTAGAGTAAAATAAATCATAGCAAAATGCAAAATATGGGCCTTTAACTTCCACTCCCATTAATTTAGTGTGTCAGTTACTTGTGCGTCATACCGGCTGTATCCAGGGTCCCAGGTGGGGGGAGCACTCATAGAAACATGTGTCCTGGATAAAATGTCTCTTGCACGTTTCACTCATTACCCCACAGTGGTTCCAGTTAAAGTTGTAGAGGTAGGAGTTATCCTCGTGTGCCTCAGCTGAAGTGTTGGAGGTGCAGCATGCGTTCTCACGCCAAGGAGCACACTGGGTTGGGGGCGTGAGAGAGAAATAGGCAGAGAGATGTGAAAAAGATACTCATAGAGGTATTGTTCCATCACAGAAAGGTTGTTTTAGTAGATACTTTCTTTCACAACAACAGGCATTGTCTTTCAAACAGACAAGAAAAATAGCAATAAGACAAGGCCTTACACAATATTAAATAAACACGTTTTTAATAAATGCAGTAATTAATCTACAGTTTACACTGTATCAGTTGAATGTTTATACTTTTATTACACCAGAAGCCATGATGTAGCAGTTGAAAAAGAGGCCAAAGTACAGGAGTGAAGGTAGTAAATGATTTGTGACTAATTACTGATGAAGGTAATGCTTTACTTCTTGTACATCTGGATTTAAGTGCTACTGTTCACACCGTACAGCACAGTATATGACTAAATCGACTACATCGCCTAAGTCTCTTTGGAGCCATGCTAAATTGGTTTAGTATACGTTTAAGTAGAAGAGAAATAATCTTTGTTAGTCAAGGTCAGTATGTCTATTATGTCTATTATCACAGGTCTCTGTACTAAGATGGCTTAATTGTATACTCTCGACCAAAGGTCTCCTGTTCCTTAAGGGTCAATGTACCGCACACTTTGGTAGTTTGCCCCCTTCAGACACACGCACTAAACCTGCCTGTGTACAAGAGAACAGGTTTGTTCCATCAGGAAAATCACAGTATTTTGCCGGACAGCAGGGACCCCCGCAGGATCTGCGGCTGGGGATCCCTGTTTTTCAATTACTTATTAGCAAATTATTATTGAAATAAAACAGAGAAAATAGAGTAAAGTCAAAGTAACTTCTTAAATAGTTTTTGCAAGATTATAAGTTTGTTCACTACCAGTCAAGAGTTTTAAAACACCCAATTTTTTTGTTTTTACTCTAAATTTACTGTAGGACCTTTTGAATTCTTTGCATTAATATTTAGATCTTTATTTAATTCCTATGCTTCTGGAAACTGTAAGTTAACCAGATTTTCCATTGTTGCAAATGTCTTTTTTCCATGAAATTTACATGATATTTTGGAACAATTTTTTAAACCCTGGGCAGTTTACAGTTTACTGTAATCAAATTGCTAGTAAAAATGGGGAAAATTGGGTGCTCAAAAACTTAAAAACATATATTTTTTTTAACTGCAGGAGATTTTAGAATTACAGTACAATAACAAATAAGCACAATATTTGCACTTTGCAGATTAATATAATAGCAGGAAAAAATGCATGACTTACTGAGCTAATTTTAATTTATTTATATTGTTTTTTTATACTGAACATATGAAACAAATATACACACACACACACACACACACACAGCACAGCACACTCAAAGTGCTTGTCAGAGCTTTCTTCTGGGTTATGCCTCATGTGTACCTGCTTGTAGAGTTCACCTTCTGGGCCAGGTTCTGTTTTTTGGTGTTTAGCATTCATACACATGTTGAGTTTATCCAGAGAGGTGGAACTTGGTGGCAGAGCTATCAGCAAGGCCAACAACAAGGACACTCTAGGACTGGAAAAAGAAGTTAGAATAAAGAGGGAGAGCAAGTCCTAGCAATATACACAAACATTGTCTTCTGCTTGAAAAACTTTTGTCTTCTGCTTGAAACTGGTTGTGCTCACCCAACCAGGCCTGTGTGGTTCAAACAACCTATAGATTTTCACATGTGACCTGGTTTGTACCTACCAAAAATAATGCACAAGACAACCAGTGAACCGGTGACAGGTTTATGGGCGTTCACTGATGCGCTAAGAGCAAAGTCTACCCTATTTGGTTTAGTCATGTGATAATATTTTCTTACCAATCAGTAGTCAGCAGTGTTTTCACAAGAAGGTTTTGGTACCTACTCAGTTTGCTTGGAACCAACAAAAAGTAGGTGTGTAAAAAGTACCAAGTACCAGGCACTAGGTATCGGATGCTGACTTTATTTAAGAAAAATTAATGAATGAATGAATGAATGAATGAATGAATGAATGAATGAATGAATGAATGAATGAATGAATGAAAAAGGCCAATAATACAGTTTGCCATGGCATTTCTGGATGCAGGGGTGGAGTGTGTTAAGTGACAATAGTTTTCTGAAGCACTCCCAGTAACATGACAGTTGCCATCTGAGGGTTTGAAGATCATGTGCACTCAATGACCTTGCCCTTTTATGCACTAAAATGTCTCTGTATATTAATGTCTCTGTATACTGAAACTTATCACAATATTATTTACTGTAAATGGCCCTGCAATGGGCTGGCCCCCAGTCTGGGGTGAACCCTGTGTTATACCCATAGACAGCTGGGATCAACTTTAGCTTCTCCACAACCTAAACTGGATAAATGGTTTGAAAAAAGAATGAATCTACTTTAGATGTTGAAAGCCCCAAATTCTCTGCAATTTTTTTTGGAAATGTTCCTTTTAAGCTGACTAACAATTGTCACACAGATTGTGGCATGAAGGAATGAACCAGACCCATCCTTGCTTACAAAGACAGCCATTGATAAATGTTACTTTTATACCCAGGTCATTATCCTTAATCCCTGTGCATTTTCAGTCTCATTTAAACTCTAATTTCACCTCCAAATCAACTGTTAGTAATGGAGGGTTGTATAATTTTCCTCCCAAAAGATCTGTAATGTTGCGTTGCTTTCCTCAGTTTATAAATGAACACGAGCTTTCTCTCTTTATTTAATTGGGTTCTCCTTATTTACATTTAAAACTTGTTTTATGATTTTCCATTTCACATTTTTTACAGAAGTAAAATTCTAAATGGTTCTTTTGAGGTTTTTTTTAAACAGGTATATATCTCATTAAGTCATTTTTGGCTAAATCGACTGGACACTGTAGTGTTTATAGTGTTATTTTGTTTTGCTTTTGCTTTTTTTTTTCACTTAAACGATACGTTAAGTTTAAATAGACCTAAAAGACTGTTTTTCTTGTCTTCATGTAACGGTCTTTACAGTTTAATCTCAACAATAAGTCATTTTGAGGTGGAACCGTTTTTCATGGGGGAACGAGTTTATGTTACACAAGCTGATGAAACACAGGTGCTGCGCAGACACTTTAACTTCTAGCGGTAATAAGCATGTTATTCCCCGGGTAGTGAATTAACTACACTTAAAAATAAGAATAGACTCCTTACCTCATTGGTAATCTTGATTTTTGGTCCATTGTCTTGATAAGTTGAGCCTTTAATTAGTTCTCAGATATAACGCTAATAAAATAACGTTGGGTGACGGCTCGTTGCAGTATTTCGGTTTCTTCTTCCGTTTGGGAGAAAAGCAGGAGGAATGGAGCTGGTAGTCGAGAGTAAAAAAAAGAGTCTCTCTCTCATCCCTCGTGTCTTCCCAAGCCACGCTCTCACAGTGTCGTTTATAGTTCGCTGTGAGAACACTTTTACAACTAGTTAGTCTAGTTAAGTGTCATCGTGACCTGCTGTTATCAGCCCGAGTCATTTACCGTTTTGGTTTATTCCGCTTTCAGAGAAAACCACGTGGATTCTGTAACTGTAACATTTAGGGGTTGTTGCACATATGCTCTGTGGTGTGGAAGCAAAACCTTGTAGGCATGACTTATAATTAGTCTAAACCCAATATCTTCTCAGTAAAACATCCAAACTTAGCCAAACTTGGTACACTTCATTGACACTTCAAACTTTGGACACATGCAACGGTGGCTCCATTTTCGTCTATAGGAGCCTCCATAACTGAGGCATTAATATCTCTAGAACCACTGAAGATAAAAATCTAAACCTCGTTATCTTCCCCCCCCCCCCCGTTAATCTCGCCAACCCTGCATCTTTCCATGAAAGGCTGCTGAACAGATTTCTTTCTATCCTATTTACCCTGTTAAACCACCAACCTTGTCTCTCGCCCTCGCAACAACACACAAAGTGTCAGTTGTATGGATTTCTCAATGTATTGCTCAGCAAACTTGGGTCCGTGTTAGTGCTGTAGCCTACAACACGGTCAATTGTGCTTATTCTATAGGTTGGTGGCTGCTGCAGAAGCAGCGGTGGTGCTGCTGGTGGTGGTGCTGGTGGTGAGTGGGTGACACTAACATACGATGAACCAATCACTGATGCATCCTCAGTCTTATTAGTGTCTGCACCATCAATCAGCACAAGAAACCCCACTGTTTGACTAGTTGGTTTGGAGGTGGGGCATACGGCGATTTGTGGTTATGTCTCTGACTCCCTTTATCTTATAGTGTTTGTCTGTCACATACTGTAGTAAAATGCAGTTGAACATCTACTAAATGCTTTACAGTAAGATGGGACTTTCACAAGAAATACCAGTGTTAATTATATGCGTACTACTCGTTCATGCATGTTGCCAGCTGTTTAATAAAGCTTCTGCAGCATCATTAAGTGCATGAGGTGCATTCTCTGGTGAGCAAATAAAAGGAAATTAGCATCTATCACTGCAAAGACCCAGCAGGATAGCGCAGATTTTTTACTGCTCAATGTTATCAGCATATATCATTAATTCATTTAGCTCGCCACCCTGCCTCTTGCCAAATTTAGGGCCCGGACCAATAAGGATGAGCTAATAGGGTTTGACTGTACATATACTGTACTTGGCCACATTTGCATACGTCATAGAGTTTCCATTGCCTGATTTCCCACAATGGCCACCTTTTAGCCAATCAAATTCCAGCAGCCCATATACAGGGGGTCCTCCAGTTGCGATTACCATACGACAATTTGTGGTTACATTGCTAGCTCCTTAGAAAATAAATAAAATTACACAGTTTGTGCTCCAAGTTGTGGGATGTAGCGTGTGTTTCATGGAGAGCAATGCATGTAGACTATGTAGAAAACAGGTGGGTAACACTGGTGGAAAAGAGGTGGATAGAGAGTTGCTTTCTGGGACTAGAAGCGAGAGCATGAGTTGGCAGCACATATGGTAGTAAGTGTTTTATGGTAAGAGAGAAAGAAATTGGTGTTAGATATATACGTGCTTAGTTGCGATTTATATTTAAATGTTATTATCCCTTATAGTTACAGAGAAACTTATTCTTTGCATTTAACCCATCAGCAGTGGGCTGCCGTCAACACAGGCGCCCAGGGAGCAGTGAAGTGGGGACGATACCTTGCTCAAGGGTTCCTCAGTGGTGCCCGGGCTGGGACTTGAACC
>JBBIGC010006387.1:0-13507 GCA_037576955.1 Lepidarchus adonis | reverse complement strand
TTCAGTGAGAATCTACCAATGTAAATGGTCATGAAAATAAAGAAAACACATTGAATGAGAAGGTGTGTCCAAACTTTGGCCTGTATTGTATGTAATACTTTTACAGCAGTGCAGAGGTTAGCACTGTCACATCACAGCAAGAGGTTTCTGGGTTCGATCGCTGGTTCACTGTCTTCCTGTGTGGGGTTTGCAAGCTGTTTTAAGTTTTTTGTGTCACATCTGTTGCACCTTGACTTGATTTTGCACAGGCCATTTGTTTATTTCTTCTCCAGTATTTGTAATTCAGAAAATATTTGGACCATTTGAAGACACTTTTCACAACAGCAATCAACGAAAACAGAAAACATTTGACTGGGGCACCCAACCTTTGCATCTTTAGTGGTGGAAGAGTAAATCTGTATTGGTGTAATATACATCAACCATAATATACAGTGCAGAAAGTTCAGTACATAACTTTGTTTAGAGTGAAAGACGTGTGTTACATATCTTCATCCACCAGTCAGAGTAAATCTAAGACTCAGATGACTGTGTTACTCTGTGTACTTGTGTTGTGCTTAGGCTCCTGTTGTAAGCTGCATGTCTAAGCTGATATTGGAGGTTCTTGTCGATTGTCATTTCTGCAGGAGAGCAGAGCAGAGCTTTCAATCTCTTCAATGTCCACGGTCTGGTAGAGCGCGCACACCATCATCACCACCAACAGCAACCCTGTCAAACCCTTCCTTTCTGAAGAGCCTCAAAGAAGCCGGCTTGACACGGCCTGAAAGACACTTCTGACACTTCAGTGCTAGATGGTGGCAGCTGATGAGCTGTATATTCTTCTGAAAGATGTTTCTGAAGCTCTGTCAGCTCACTCAGCTCTGAAGGAGAAAATTAGACAGGGACACTGTCCTTGCTGGCACATAGTATTGACCACATGAAGGTGAGATGAGGTGGGCAGCTTGCATTTAAAAGTACAATCACATTAAAGGTACAAATTCATGCACAGAAATTTTAGGAGCAAATTTTAAGGCTGTATGAATGTATATATATTTTTTTTTACAGAAAAACAACAACATATATAGTGAATAACACCTGCTAAACAACTATAATATCAACCCCCATGTTTTGATGGAAATATAAAGATTTTGAAATATGGTAATGTACTTTCCCACATACTTTCCCAAAAAGATTAACAATCTTGAAGATCAGCATTGCTCCAATGTAAGGCTTTAATG
Organism: Lepidarchus adonis; assembly: GCA_037576955.1. Classification (NCBI taxonomy): domain Eukaryota; kingdom Metazoa; phylum Chordata; class Actinopteri; order Characiformes; family Lepidarchidae; genus Lepidarchus; species Lepidarchus adonis. Next base: position 12,293 of record JBBIGC010006387.1, on the reverse strand, counting down.
TAGGCCTCTAAAACAATGTAAAAAATTAATTGCAGTTAATTTCTTATAGGTAATTGTGATTGGTCCAATTTATTTTTAGCATTTTTGTTACAATTTTACACCAACTAAGGGTTTTTAGGTGAAATTGTAATGTTTTGAAGATTTGGATCATCAAGATGTTTTCTGCCAAAATTCAGACGAGCCGTAATGTTCTTTTTGATGTTGCTGGGTCTTTTTTGACCAATTGGATGAGTTGTCACTGCGCTCTTGGCGTAATTTTGGTTGGCTGACCACTCCTGGGAAGGTACACCACTGTTGCATGTTTTTACCATTTGTGGATAATGTCTCTCACTGTGTTTTACTGGAGTCCTAAAGCTTTAGAAATGGTTTTATAACATTTTTCAGACTGAAAGATCTCAATTAATTTCTTTCTCATTTGTTCCTGAATTTCTTTGGATCTCATCATTTGGTCTGCTTCACTTTGTCAAGCAGATCTTATTTAAGTGATTTCTCTCAAGCAGGTGTGGCAGTAATCAGGCCTGGGTGTGGCTAGATGTATTAAACTCAGGTGTGACGAACCACTGTTATGTTTTAACAGGGGGGGGGGGGGGCAATCAATTTGTCACACATGGACATGTACATTTGTTTTTTTGTCCCTTAATAATAAACCCTTCATTTAAAAATGCATTTTGTTTTGTATTTAAATGTATTTGATTTTACATTTAAGTGTGAAAAATGTGGAAAAAATAAGATACCGTTATCAGGAAGGGGGCAACCATTTTTTCACACCACTGTTCACTTGCACTGTATGAACAGAGTTTGCTTAAACTTTTCTAAATGCAAAAGAACAGAGATTTATTGCAGTTATTAATTTAGATGTTTTTACTTCTCAGAGACAGGTTAAAGTGCTTCTGTTTAGCCTGGAAGAACACACTGATGGATGGAGTATGGACAGAGAAGGGAATATCACAATAAAAAATAAATAAGAAATAATAATATTAAAAATGAATGAATGAAGTAAAGAATGAAAAGTAAATGAGTAAACGAACGAATAAAAAAAAACTAACAAAAATAAATAAGTAAATGTATGAATAAAAAACAAACACAAATAAACGAGTGAATGAATGAATGAATGAAAAAACAAACGAATTAATGAATGAAAAATTAATATATAAAATATAAAGGTATTTGCTGTCGTTTGAAAATGCTGACTTTAACACAGCACTACTAATTTAACACGATGTTTTGTTTCTAGTCGCCTTCCTATAAGCCGTCGGGTCAGAAGCGTCACGTGGTCTCCGTGTGTAGGTGTGTAGGGGTTTCCGGAGGTGAAGCGCGTGCGGCTGTGGGCTGTCAGTCACGTGACGAGCTGCTGGCGCTCAGCAGCAGCGCAGGAGCTGGAAGGCGCCGCTGCAGCGGACGAACTGGATGCTGTGTTCCATCCTGAGACTGCTGAACCCCCTCAACCTCCTGAAGCTGCCTGAGCTTCTGCACCGCTGGGTGAGTCCGCTTCCTCCTTTGTGTAGGTGGCTGTTGTGGGTCTCTCCTGGGTCCGTGTGAAGTTCCCGAACTGACCGCGTTTACAGACTTTCCCACAGTTTGTGACTCACACTGTCTCCTCCTAAGTGATGGCAGTTAGATCCTTTCTCTTCAGAGTTTTCTGAGCTCAGCGCTGATCTTTCGCATCCGAGTTTACAGTGAATAAATCACTCTCCGCATTATAATCACATCTGCGCCATATGTGAAGGTTACTGCCGTTTCACTAAAGCAGAGACTATTCCTTCTCTCTCTCTCTCTCTCTCGCAAGCAGAGACTTTTCCTTCTCTCTCTCTCTCTCTCTCTCTCTCTCTCTCTCTCTCTCTCTCTCTCTCTCTCTCTTTCCACCATTTGTCTTTTTCTTTCTTTTTCCTTCCTTACATCCTCCCTCATTTTTTTGTTTTTTCTTTCTATTTCTCTCCCCTCCATCCATTCCTTTCTTTCTTTCTTTCTTTCTTTCTTTCTTTCTTTCTTTCTTTCTTTCTTTCTTTCTTTCTTTCTTTTCTTAATTCCCCCTTATATCACAATAAAAAATAAATAAGAAATAATAATATATAGTAAAATATACTTCCTCCCTCCCTCTCTTCCTTCCTTCCATCCCTCCCTCTCTTTCTGTCTTTTCTGTTTTCTTTCTTTTCTCTTCTCTTCTTACTGTTCCATGTACCTGTCATTCTGCAGATGTGAAGATCAGTGTATTCCTTCTGTTCAAGCTGTGCACATCAGCACCTACTGTATATTTGAGTTTATTTTTTTGCAGATATTGAACAGAAACAGTTCAGTTGTCTTCAACTTATCAAACATGATGTGTTGACTGTTTGCACTTTCAGTCTGGGACCGGGAAGTGTGCAACAGTCTTATTTTAGAGAGTGCGCAAGATAGAAAAGATTTATTATTCAGACTACATCAGTCAAGAGACAGGTGGAAGAAGCCATCCGTGAAATATCCTCTTTCCAAAGATGGCTTTTTCCCCCTCATTGGGCAAGAGCTGCCCCCAGGAGAAACCAAGAGCGGCTCTTCGGCCTTTCTGTGAGCTGGACCTTGACTAAAAAACTCCTGTGCCATTTGTAACACTGAAGTGGCCAAGCTGACCATTGTGGCAGTGTCAGGAGCCTATCGCATCTGACAGCAGCAAATACAGAACATATTGACCTTTCAGTCGTCAGTCAAAGCCTAATGTAGGTCAGTGCTCTGAGTGAAACTACAAAAATTGAGTCATGCTGAAGAAAATATATTACTGCAAGATGTTTTATATATTATACATTATGTACATCAAATGAAAAATGTCTCCATTTAGTCACTTTTAATTTTCATCAATTTTCCCCCAAATTACAATGGTTTTGATATAAATGGTTTAATGTAAGGAAAATGACGATTTCTGACCATTCAGTCCTTTAATTAACTCGATGGCTTCTGTTGGGAATGACTTACTTTCTTTCTTTCTTTCTTTCTTTCTTTCTTTCTTTCTTTCTTTCTTTCTTTCTTTCCATAAACCAACCATTAACATTATAGACTTTTCCATAAACCAACCATTAACATTATAGACTGCTCATTTTATTGTCAGTGGGCAAACGTACAACATCAGTAAGGGGTCAAATAATGATTTCCGCACTGTATAAAGGAATTGCATGGAATGCAATACAAATAGACTCATTTGGTCTTTAATGTTTTTCCTTTTCCAGTCCTCAAATATCTCTTCTTTTGAATACAACATCTGAAGTTTAAGCAATGTCAGATGTCTTTTATCAGAAGTCCAGCATGAAGCTTCAGGAAGATCAAGTGGGGTGATGTACTAGAGCAGATGCTTGTCAACTGTTCCCTCAGTACTTGTAGTTGTCAGCTACAAATATGCAGTTAGAGTCTCCATTCCTGCTTCAGAGAGAGAGAGAGAGAGAGAGAGAGAGAGAGAGAGAGAGAGAGAGAACTATTAATACAGAACATCCCATTTCATCATTTAGTTAAAAGCACGCAGCCAATTAGTCCACACACCAAAAGCACTTTACTGTCACATCCCTTCTCCTTGCAGTACTTTACTGAGCTTTCACTACTTCAGCTTGATTAAGAGCTTCACTCAGAAAGAGCATATTGAGTTAAATGGCATCAGAGTCATCCACTTTTCCACTTCTGCTTTCATCATGTGCTGACCTTATTGGTTTTGAACTTGTAGGTCTTCTCTTTCTTCATCACACACATTTTTTTTACAGACAATGAACCATTCAACATCAGTTTGATCTGGTGAATAAAATAGAAAATTAAACTAAAACTGGAGATCTTTACAATGTATGTTTCCATACTACCAGTGATACAGAAATCTGAAGCTTCTTTGCAGTCTTCAAATAGGCTTGAGTATCATTAACAGTTCTGCAGTTTTTTTTTTGCTGTATCTAAAGATAGAACTGTTTTAGTCCTTCCTTATGGTTTTCTTTGCCCGTAGTATTTAACATGGCCAGTTAAGATACTTTGACCTCAACACTGAATGTGTGAGGACCCAGTCTGGAAATTCCACATCAGCCACACACCTATCTGGATCCACATCCACTAGGTCACTGCAGCTCTTGGTAAAGCCAAGAGATCACAAGATTATGTTCTCCTGAATTCTAGTGCATTTAACATGAGGTGAACTTTACCTTTTTGTGAAGTATTGTCTTGACTTGTGTACTGACTGTTTTTTTCATTCAATTTGTTGACCGCAGTTAGTTGCAGACTTTTCTAAAAGGAGTGATGTTAATAACGTGCCTGTAGAATGCGATTGAAACCTAACAGTACAGTTGGATTTTGGAACACATAGGTATTGAACATTGACCACATAGGTATTGAAAATTGTCACTGAATTGCATATTTTTTCAATACTTAACATAAGTATTGTGAGCTCTCATTTCCAGGAGTAGATCTTGTGAATTTTGGTGAGATGCAGACAATGAATACAAAGTCCCATTCATGATTACAGTCAATTTTGTATTTTTACATTTGCTAGACTGCTCAGAATATTTTGAGCCTTAAGCCATAATTTGCAGTAATTTTTGTTTTGAGATTGGTCAGCTGATCTGCTGACTTTGGGACTGGTCAACTGAGAAGTGAAGTGGTTACTAGAACTGGAACATTCTATTTCACTGACTCTGGAGCTGTCACAGTTATTAGAGTAAACTTACTTAAGTGGCCCACGATAATAATGATATTGTTATATTGAGAGTCTGTTATAATCGATATATTGCACAACAATGACATAGCGATACATCATAACAGATATAGCGATACACACATAACAGAAATACTGGTATGTGTTATTAATTTACATAAGTAACAGCAATGCTATTGTTAACTTTCCTGTATTTGCGCATTCAGAAGCACAGAGAAACCGCTACTTCAGCTTCAGGGCTTCACTTCTGTTCCCCTTTGTCACTTGGCAAGTTGCACTAGCATCATGCTACCAACCGAACCACAACTCCCCTATTTTCCGGCACCAGACACTACACAGTCCATAATGCATTGCTCCACATGAAACACATCTTTTGCTACAGCCAACTCGTTTTTACCCTGTGTATACCAGGCGAATTATAGAGCGTTTTACTTCTGCCTGAGCTAAATTATTGTTGAGGACAGTTCACCAAATGCTTGATATTGGTGGGGACATGCAATTCTGCACACTTGGATTACAGAGTCTTTCCACCTTTGTAAAGAAGCTCTCCAGTGAGTTGTGTTCACTCACATTGACGGTTTGCTTGTAATGTCTTCAATCAGTGTTAAAGTGTGGAAAAGAGATGCTCAGAGATGTGGCTGTCACAAAATAATCCACGGTCTGTTTAGTCAATGTTCTAAAACCCAAAGTCAGACTTTGGATTTAAATGTGGCTGGGGCATTCTGTTTGCCAACTAGTTGAGCAGTTTCTCTTCAGCTTTCACCCAAGTCTCCTGCACTCAGTCGAGCAGCGCCACCCAGAGGAGAGAAGTAGTGACGCCAGTGAGTCAAATTATCGGTGAATGTTTATTAATTTAAATATCAATATTGCTGTCAGAGTATTGATTATCGTATCGCAATATATAGCAAGAACGATGATATATCGGCATATAGATTTTTTATCACACCTCTGTGGTTAGTTTTGTTGTAACCTATATAAATGCCACATATAAGCCTGAGTCCTAGTGATCCCTGGTCATGCTCATTTGTAGGTCCTACTCTGCAGACTTGATTCAGCAAAGAATTAACTGTTAATTTGTTGAATCAGATGAGACAAAATCTGCTTAATGCGAGGTTGGCTTTAGTAATCTCAGTGTTATCCTGTCTAGCTGTATAGTAGAGTAACTAATATTTAAGTCACGTTTCAGTGAATACAGCAATGAAAACAGAACTCCTTTGATCAGCAATCACAGTAGTCAGTTGCAGTCTGACAAGTTTTGAGAGGTTTGACTACTCTGACGATTCGAGTACCAATCCGATATTTGTATTTTCCTACGTAAAAGCTTTACAGCTCCCTCTTCAAGTGCATTAAAGTTATTAAAATCAAATGTAGGTTTGACACCTGAGAACTGAATTCTTGCATTTTCCTGAATAAAATACATAAGCCACATTTCATGAGGCAGCATGTCCTCAACTGCCTGTTTTACACAGTACTGTATGAGATCAGCAAATCTCATACACATGCAATACCACAATAAATTAAATGAGGGGTCAATCCTGTGCAAACAGTGGAATTCCAGATGTCTGTGGTAAAAGTAATTGCAGTCTGATAAACCTGAAAAAATACATTGTAGATTTTCTATTTTACCTTTTCGCATTCTTGAGGAAATCTCTCTCACACCTTTTTAAAGTGTCCTCCAGTGTGTGTTGCTTCAGTGCAGTTTGAGTTACCCAGGTGTACCCACTGTATTCCTTTCAGTTTATTTTGCAGGTGCCAAATCAAATTGGTAGTATTAAACGGAGCTCTGTTACTACCGCCTCACAAAATGTTTGCTTTACAAGCCACTGGCCACCAGAGCCAATCCCAATCTGTAAAATTGCCTGAATCAGACATGAGATCTGGTCGGGAAGTCCCTAATGATTACTAATAAAAGTAAAGGGATACACACACTAACATCCCACTACCACAACAGTGTTAAACTATGTTGGATTTACATTTTTAATCCATTTTATCAGACCTACTTACCTTGCTGGTGCGCTTGGAAGTTCACAATTACAGGTTAGCATTAGATATGTCTTACTTTACTGTTATGGCATGCAATTGACAGTCAGACACATCAAATCTGTTGGTCCACCTTGAATATCCAAAGTTATTGATAATAATTCTTCTGATGCTGTATAGTTTGGGTCAGTTTCTCTTCTATTTCTTAATCATTTGTCTTTTTCTGGATGGATGACACTTTTGACTTAATGTTTAAAATTACACACACTTGCTTGCGGTTGTCCATCGGATCTGATGATGACGTCCACTTCTGTCCTTTAACAGTGAGTTCTCTGATGGCTGTATAGCCCAATCTTGGATCCACAGATCCTATTACAGGTGGAGCATATGAAAGTGGTGGTGGTGTTACTGGCAGCCGTGGATGTGCTTCCCCTCCTCAGCCTCCACTGTTGTCTCCTAGCTGTCCTTTCCTTCTCTAGTGCTTGGGTTCCCACTGAGCACAGCTGCCGCCAGGTGTTACGGTCAGCAGCAATGTTCTCTAGGTCCCCAGGCTTGATGTTGCACCTCTTAAGCACTGTTTTCAATTGGTCTTTGTAGCGCTTCTTTTGACCTCCAGAAGAGCACTGACCATGATCTAATTGACCATACAGCACTTTGTGAGGAAGATGGTTCTAGGACATTCTTATAACATGCCCCAGCCATCGTAGTTGGTGTTGGGTAATGGTTGCCTCGATACTCACACAGCCTGCCTTTCTGAGTATCTCTGTATGAGGTACTCGATCCTGCCAGGTGATCCCCATGATACACTGAAGACAGCATATGTGGAAATGTTCCAGGGCCTTGATGTGCCAACTGTAAGTGACCCAGGCTTCACAACTATAGAGGAGGGTGGTGATGCAGACAGCTTGATAGACACAGACTTCGGTGTGGATATTCAAAATTTTGTTATGAAAGCCCCCTTGCCTTAGCCTCCCGAAGGCAGCTGATGCTTGATGGATACGGTTCTAGACCTCGTTGTCAATGCTGTTGTCTTTAGAGAGAATACTCCCCAGGTATCTGAAAGATGGAACTACAGACAGATGTTTCCCAGAGAGAGTAAAGACAGGTACTGTGAATGGGATATTCGTGCTCCACTGACAGACTACCTCTGTTTTGGCGGCATTGATAGTCAGTCCCAACCTGCTGTATGCCTTTACTGCTGCATCCAGGACACCCTGGAGGTCTTTTGGGGTGTGAGACACAAGACCACAGTCATCTGCATTCTGTAGCTCGAGGACCCTCACCCTATGGAGCTTGGTGGTTGCTTGCAGCCTCCTGATGTTAAAGCTGTTTCCAACCAGCCTGTAGGATACTGTAGCTCCACTGCTGTTCTCGATCTCCTTATGGAGAAGCAGAGTGACACATAAAAGAAAAATGTTAAAGAGTACGGGTGCTAGTAAACACCCCTGCCGAACCCCTGTTCGCACAGGAAAAGGGGCAGACTCTTTTCCTCCTATTGTCACCCTAAAGCTCATTCCATCATGAAATTGACACAGTATGTTGACAAATTTATTGGGGCATCCAATCCGGAGGAGGATGTCTCATAAAAGATCTCTATGCACAGTGTCAAAGGCTTTGAAAAGGTCGACAAAGGCCATAAACAAGTCTCTGTGTTGTTCCCTGCAATTTTCCTGGAGTTGCCGAGCTGTGAAAATCATATTGACTGTGCTCCTGTTTTTTCTAAACCCACACTGTAATTCTTGTAACATTGTCTCTGTGATGCTGTTGATTAGCCTCTGGAGTATCGCCTTAGCCAGAACCTTGCCGGCCACAGCAAGGAGTAATATGCACCTGTAATTTCCACAAGTTGCCCTGTCACCTTTGTTCTTATAGATTGTGACGATACTGGCATCTCTCCACTGCTGTGGGATGCTCTTATCAGCCCATGCCTTGACGATGTATTGGTGAAGAGTTTGTGTACAGAGGTAACCCCCTTCTTTTAGCAGTTCTGCAGGGATTAGATCAGTGCCGGGGGCCTTGTTGTTTTTCAAGGAGTGGACAGTTGCTAGCACCTCATCGAATGTTGGGGGTAGATTGAGGTCATCAATTTGTTGATTTTCAGGCATTTCGCTCTGATTGGTGCGGTCTACATCAGTATCCTGGTTTAGTAGGGTGCTGAAGTGTTCAGCCCACCTTTCAAGGATATTATTCTGTTTTTTCAGAATTTTGTGACCATCTGCTGTTTTCAGGGAAGTGATGTTATGGGTGGTTGGACCTCTTATGGATTTGACTGCGTTGTAAAAATTGTGCATGTAGTTTTTATCTGCAAAGGACTGGATTTCCTGTGCCTTAGTTGTCCACCACTCATTTTGTAGAATCCACAGAGTCCTCTGCACATGCTGTCGAGCTTTCTGCCATAATTGTCTGGCGGTGCTGGATGAGGTTTTTTTTAGGGCGACCTGGTGTGCTTTATGCATGTTATTCAAAAGAAACCTTATAGTGTCTGATTTGTTGTCAAACCGTTCTTGGTGTTTTTGCTCTTAAATGCAATTGTCTGGGCTGCTGCTTCATGGATTGCTGAGCCGATGGCTGTCCACTGTTCATCTAGAGAATGGTCACTGCTCAAGGAGAGTTAAAGTGTCCCTAGTTTTCCATGCGTCTGCAATCAAACCCCCTCCCATCTGGCCCCCTCATCCGCAAGGGGGGGGGCGCACTTTCAGGTGTACTTTGGACATTATCATGCGATGACCTGTCCAGCATTCTGCACCTCTCATTGCGCGAGTTATGAGCACATCCCTGGTGTCACGGCTTCTCACTATAATGTAATCTATAAGGTGCCAGTGTTTGAAGCATTTGTGCATTCATGATGTTTTGTACTTGTTCTTTTGCTGGCAGATGGTATTGGTTATGGTCAAGCTGTGCTCAGAGCAGAGGGCAAGTAACCTCATACCATTTGAGTTGGCTTGACCAATCCCATGTTTGCCAAGCACGCCTTTCCATATCCCATTGTTCTGACCCACTCGGGCATTAAAATCTCCAAGCAGAATGATCTTGTCTCTCCTGGGGATCCTGCAAAGAGCCTCATCTAGTGAATAATACAAGGAATCTTTTATCTCACTGTTGGAGTGTGGCATATCGGTTCTTCGCCAGGGAGATACGCAGGGTCATTAGTCTTTCACTAATGCCCACAGGTGTTTCGGTGAGCCTTGACATTAGTGTGTTTTTGATGGCCAATCCTACACCATGGAGATGTTGTCCGCCAGTAGGGTAGCCTTTCCAGGAGGAATGTGTAGCCCACCCCTTCCTCTGTTAATGATCCTTCATCCAGTAGCCTGGTTTCACTCAGAACAGAAATATCAATGTTATACCTGCTCAGCTCTGCCGTGACCAGTGCTGTTATATGTTATATGTATGTTATATGTTATATGTATAGGACCTTTCAGAACTACTGTGGACATCCAGAAGAGTCCTTATATTCCAAGTTGGCAATTTTAGGTTGTAAGAATTTTCCTATTTTTTCGACCACTGCAGTGGAATGACCCGACAGGTATCCTTTTGAGTTAAGTGACATTTTTTAGGCCACTTTTTCGAGGCCCTTCCTCAGATTGAGGTGAGCAGTGTGATCTCTAAATAGCGCAGGGGTCTGCCGAGGGCATCTGCCACTCATCCCAGATTTCAGCGTCCAATACTCTGTGCCGCTGACGTGCAGGGCTCCAACTAAGAGCTTCCAGTCCATTCGTACCTGCTCCCGTTGCCAGAGACCCCATCGCCGCCAGTCTTCAATCAGATGTAGATCCAGGAAATACCTGCGCAAGGAATTTTTTAAAGTGCAGTAGGAGGTGCTCTATTTCCATTTGCATCTTTGCCATAATGTGGTCAACCTGGTGGCATGGGTAGGCTCAGGACGACCAGTCCCATATCATAGATGCAGGTGGCTGCCGGGTCCTAGCTCTGTTTAGGCCCACCTTTGCGCACCGCCAGGGGTGAGCTCCCTTAGTCTTTCCTTTATAGGTCTACCCACAAGGTAGTGGGGCTATTTGCCCATAGCTGGGGCAGTGGTTGACAGGTGCCGGGTCTTGTGCACCATGTCTCTGGGGCCCACTGCTGCTCCGAGATACTGTACTGTCACACCACATACTGTACAGTCACACCACATACTGTACTGTCACACCACATACTGGTGTGCACACCACAAACTGTACTGTCACACAACATACTGTACTGTCACACCACATACTGTACAGTCACACCACAAACTGTACTGTCACACAACATACTGTACTGTCACAACACATGCTGGTGTGCACAACACATACTGTACTGTCACATCACATACTCTACTGTCACACCACATGCTGGTGTGCACACCACATACTGTACTGTCACACCACTTACTGTACTGTCACACCACATACTGTACTGTCACACCACATACTGTACTGTCACACCACTTACTGTACTGTCACACCACATGCTGTACTCTCACACCACATACTGAAAGGTTTACTTACTTTTGCCACACAGAAATATGATATTAAATGACATATTTTTAATACATACATGAAAATGATTGTTGTTTAAGTAGGATTCCTTCATCTACATTTAGGAGTTTTTAATCAGATGATTATAAATAAATAAATAAATAAATTTGCAAATAAATTCTTTACAAATCAGTTTTCTCATTTTTCTCTCATAATTGAGGTAAAGCTATGATGAAAATTACAGGCCTCTCTCATGTTTTTAAGTGGGAGAACTTGCACAATTGGATGCTGACTAAATACTTTTTTGCCTTTATACTGAACTATATAAAACACTTTGCACAAAGCCAGAAGCAAACACACTAATAATTTGCGAACCGACTATCTGTAAATTACTCTAATTTACTGTAACATTATAGTACTCTATGTACAAAGTCTGTTTTTATAGTTCATATGTATGAACTGTATAAAGTGTATTTTTATATTTCAGATGTGATAAAGTATATAAAGTAAACTATTGTTCTTCTTAATTTTGGGCCATTTTGAATGGAGAAGGCATATATTATGCACCTCTCCTATGAATAAACATTGGACATATGGAGAAGTCAAACTAACATGTCAAAAAACTTACATCAACTTTAATGCGGCTCGATCTGTGGGGTGCATCCGGCCAACGTTTATATCTGTACGTTTGGCTTGGTGGCGGGAGGTGTGCTATTACTTTATAAGCTTTTCGTGTTACCGTAGCGATGCTATACACCGCCAAACAGGGCCAATTTCCCATAGGAATGTATTGAAGGCCCTAAAACTTTTAAGTGTTTTTACAGATGAAATGAACAGGGCTGATGACAGATGGTTATCAGGGTATTTCCACACGCAGGCCACTTTATTAGGCACGTCTGCACATCTGTATTAGTAAGAGAACCGGAGCTCTGGGAGTAAGTAAGTGAACCCCATGTACACAGCTTACACCAATACACCCACATCACCTGCACCACACACACACACACACGCACACACACACTTTCTCTCTCTCACACACACACACACACACACACACACACTTTCTCACTCACACACACACACACACACACTCTCTCTCTCTCACACTCTCTCTCTCTCTCTCACACACACACTCTCTCTCTCTCTCTCACACACACACACACACACACACACACACACACACACACCCCCACACACACTCACGC
>JBBIGC010006370.1:0-13508 GCA_037576955.1 Lepidarchus adonis | reverse complement strand
GAAAAATATATATAGGTTAAGACTCATTAAAACATCATGTCATATGTAAATGCACTGGTCAATCAGACAGCATTTGCTATCTATTATATCTCCATGTAGTAATCTGCTTTGTACATCCATCTTCACCCCCCTTTCAACAAGAATCACATATTACTCCTTGTAATCAAAAGAACGTCCATTCATTTCATACAACATAAACATGTGGTCACTTCAGACGACTGCAAGACTCCAACACTGGACGAGATAGGGGCCAGTTATCGGCCATCTGCAGAATGAAGTGTTGATCTCTGCTGAAACAATCAACATGTGGCAAGGCTGCGGTCCCCGTCCTCTCACACTGGCATATGTAATAGAATAGTACTCCAAGAGAGAAATCCTGGAACAAAAACAATGGCGAAAACTATTTGGCCCCTAAACTAGCCACTTATTTCCTCTTCCTGCAATTAAATTATTTCTATTAGCATTCCTTCTGATTTATTTTCTTAATTCAGAGGTTGCGGTATATTATAAAGGTGAGATAGGGCTGCATGAAGGGCTTGAGCGATGGCGTGTGAGTAGGAGTGTGGTTTGGAGAGCCCGGACAGATTCACTGGGTTCAGCTAAAATAGCCGCTACTGTTTCTGCAGCTCTCTTTACCTTCCCTTACAAAAAACACCCTTAACGAACATGCTCCTCCATTACAATGGCACTAAAATTAATCACTGCTTTGATGTGATGTATGTGCATGAAACTAGAAACGGTGAAAGGCCTACAATATATGAAGCAATAGCTAAAATCAAAAATGGCGCACTACTTAATAATAAAAAAACTTGATTAAGATTGAATGGACAGGGAAGTAGGCCTCAGTGGGTAAGAAAGAGTACAGTAACCATGTAGAGTTATTCAGAGAGGCTCTATGAAATCAAAACAGCACCTGCTCCATTACAGGCAGAACAGTATTCTGGGTAAGTTAGAAGGGGGGAAATTCTTTCATTTAATATGACTGACCGTAACCATTAGCCATGGGCCTATTTACTGTCCTACTTCACAAAATTCATGTTTCAAAGTAAAATTAAGACCTGTATCTTTGACATAGACCATTCTTTTGATCAGTTCATCATCCAAGTGCTTAAAAAGATGCCACAAAGAGTTTATTGAGTAATGCTTTAGAAGAACCATCCATCAATAGGCAATTTAGAGCAGCCAGTCGACCTAAACCACAAGCCTTTGGAAACCAGAGAGAAACTTGTCTTTTAGAAAAGACAAGTCAAGTCAATTTTATTTGTATAGTGCTTTTTACAACTGACATTGTCACAAAGCAGCTTTACAGAATGGACAGAATATAGGTCCGCGGCCCCTTATGAGAAAGCTAAAGGCGACAGAGGCCTTTAACTCAATTCAAATATAATCCACATTTGTTTATTAAATTATGAATAAATGAACCTAGCTAGAAAGTTATTTATAGCAAATTATACATTGGTTTGGTGATTAGCTAGCTAACTTTAGCCGATTTCAGTAACCTAACTAGCTGTGGCAACATAGTTCTCAACTTTGTCCCCTGCTTAATGCCAACTGTTCCACCACTCTCCAAATTACAATTTAACCTCTGATTACAAACAGCAGTAAAGCAAGAGTAACCTGATCTACAAACCCAGAACTCAAATAAACAGCTGGGAGTGCTCTCACTGTGAGGTGTGAGGTTGGCCCTGTTTACAACTGGCATCTGGTTGTCAAGTCTGACGCCATGCATGACGTAGTCAATAACCTTAACCCTAATTCTTCTTCAGTAAGACATCATTGTGGAATAAAAAGTGATTTTGGCATGGTGGAGAGACAAGCTGCACTGCTGCAGCTTAGTCCATCATTTTTAGAAGTTCCCTTTATCACTGTATCTTTTATATCATGCTCTTGCTTTCATATAGTCGACTGAAATGGCACTTTCTCCATTAATAATCTCTCTGTAATGTACATTTCTACTCACTTTCTGCAAGGTTGAAGATAACTTTGCATTTGTATTTTTCAGCTCCACTGTATAACTGCTGAAACTTCTTTAGGTTTAACTCAACAGTTCTGACTACAACTTTGGGGCTGTCCCATGCAATCTAAACTTAACCACCAAAAACGAAAAGGTTTGGGCATTTCCTAGTGGCAGGTTAAAGGCATTTCACCACTGTACTAGTTGTTTTGAAGTTGGAGAACTTTTCTTGAAGACCACTCAAGTCCTCATCCAGTCAACGCACAACACATTTGACCTGTTTTAATAGCTTCTGTGGCATGATTGGTGTGGCACTTGACAAGACTAGACTATGCTGCTTTTAAGGCTTTATAAAACATTTTGCAATTGCACAGAGCATTGAATGCATTTTTAGATACAGAGAAAGTTTCATAAAATCACAGCCAGGAGAGGTGAGAGAATAGCTAACCTAACTACCTGTAATCACGTAATTCACAATTATTTCCCCTGCTTACTGCCAACTGTTCTACCGCTCTCCAAAAAGAATTTTACCTCTGATTACAAACAGCAAATAAAGAGAGAGCAATCTCATCAAGTCCACTGGGCCAGTAACCCTGGTGGGTGTAAGGATAGTCCTGTTTACTCATGACTATGCTGTGTTTAATGTAAAAGAGCTTGCATCTGAAGTGCACAGAGAGCATTTTGCTGAGCAGCCACACAGCAGAGAATGAACAAAAATAATGGGTTAAAATCACAGCTAAGACAAATGATAAAACTACTGACTGTCTTCCATACTCTGTGGTTTGAGCAGCTGTGGCCTAACAGAGAAGATGGCCTGCGAATGGTCAATTCAGTCCCCAGGACCAATAGGGAAATGTTTGAGCAGAGGGAGAATAAACAGTAAAAAGCTCTTGGGTAGACATGTAAAACCTTCGTTAAATAGTATATATAAATTCAGAAAAGCTGGGATGCTGTGTAAAATAAGTAAGTAAATAAATAAATGAAAAAAGAATTTGATTATTTGCAAATGTCTTCAACCAATATCTTATTAACAACAGAACATAGAAGCGTTTTACTTGACAAATATTGGCGCTTTTTTGAAGGGATCACGTCTCAAAAAAGTTAAGACAGGGCAACAAAAGACTTGAAAGTAAGTAAAGGATTCTAAAGCAAAATTGTACAATTTCAGAACAATGTTGCGAAGACTTTGAAAGTCATGGACTGAATTAAAGAGGAATTTTTTTCTGTTGTCAAATGAATCAAAGTTTAAAATTCCTTTTGGAAAACATGGATGCAGTGTCTTCCAGATTAAACTGGGACCATCCAGCTTGTTTTCAGCAAAAGCTCAAAAGCCTGCATCTCTGATGGTAAGGTTGTGCAAAAGTGCCTTTAGAATCTGCAGCTTGCACAACGTTCAATGTTGAAAGGTATGTACAGGTTACAGAGCAACAGAAGCTACCATTCAGATGACATCTTTTTCAGAGTCAGACTTGCATATTTCAGCAAGACAATGCTAAACTGAATACTGCATCAATAACACATAATAAAATAAAAAAATATGACAATGAAGACCCACAACTCTAAAGTAGCTACAATCCTTTATCAGACAAAAATGGGATAGCATTCCTCTTCCAACAGTCAGCAACTGGTATATTTATTTATATGGTCCCGCACTGCCCAAAAGAGCCAATGTGCTAATTTAGCCATCAGTCCTGCAGTAATCCATTAACACTTATTGCCCCTCAGTGAGACGGGATAGTGGGCCGTGCCACCAGGACAGTGAAGCGGCCGCAGGGTGAGATGACAATTAGTTTGGGATTCATTGTGGAACACCAGAAAGTAAAGCTAAAAATGTTACCTGAACATCTATCGGAAGCATTAAATATAAAAACTCCCGTGAGCTAGGTGGTCACATTGTAGCCCACATAACTGAATGAATAAGCAAATTAAATGACTGCAATCTCCTGTGGTTTGTTTTGTGTTTGTATTGTTTCTGTCATAAGCATGACTGCCTTCATAAGATAACACCTCTCTATTGGCCCTTTTAAGTTTCTGCTTCATTTTTCTTCAGATGTAGTCATGGATTATGCTCACCTTTGATAACAGCGAACATGCCAGGCTCAAAAGCTTAGCAAAAAGAGCAATAATGACCAAGGGAAATGAGATTAACATGTTGTGATATCCTACCACCTCTGGCAAAAAATCTTAAATCATAACACTTTACATTATATATTTACAAAAATATATAATTAAAACATTGAACATTATGGCTTAATGAAACATAGCTTGAATATTAAAATGGCATATTTTTCTCAGAAAGAAAATAGATAAATATCACAATTTGGAGGAAAAAAATATAGAATTACCTTGCTGTCAGACTTGGTTGAGAGAAAACATGTTCTCATTAAAAGAGTTGTCAGCTCAAACAATGGAAAAGATTACAAAACTACAAAACTTTTCAAGAAGGGCACATGGCAGGTAGCAAAAGATGATAACTGTTCCCAGTCAGTTTTATCTCAAATTTGGCGGAAGTAAAACAAAATGGAAAGGTTATAAGTGAAAAACTTAGAGGTTGATCATGATATGTGTCAGAGCACCAGGATAAAAAACCCAAAGCAGTATGCCTTGGAAACAGAAAATGTACAGCAAAACAAATGGGTAGAAACTGTCAAAAGAGTCTGTGTTTGTGACAGAATTGTAAGAGATCTACTGAAAGACGTTTGCATACAGAAAGCCAAACAAAAACTAGCAGTGGGCTAGTCAAACGGTCTGTGTTCAATATTATCAAAAATCTTTGAAGAAATAATCATCTAGTAAAGAAATGTGGAATCACGTGGATAAAGTCTATGCCTCAAAGAATTTAGGCAAACCAGGTTGTGATACAGCCACTTAAGATACTCTAGTCCCTCTGTAAAACGTAGTAGGGAGCACACTCTCCTCATCATTCCTAGTCAAATGTTGAGGAATGATGGTGTTGTGTGCTGTATTCATGTCTATGAGCATTATTCTCATATACAGCATATCACAGACGTAAGTACACCCCACACATTTTGGTAAATATTTTATTATATTTTTTCATTGGACAACGCTGAAGATATGACACTTTGATACAACTTTGATAAAGTAGTCAGTGTGCAGCTTGCATATCAGTGTAAATTTGCTGTCCCCTCAAAATAACTCAACACACAGCCATTGGTGTCTAAACCACTGGCAACAAAAGTTCACCCCTAAGAGGAAATGTCCAAATTGTGTCCAAAGTGTCTATATTTGGTGTGACCAGCATTATTTTCCAACTCTGCCTTAAATATCTTGGGCATGGAGTTCACTAGAGCTTCACATTGCCACTGTAATCCTCTTCCACTCCTCCACGATGACATCATGGAGCTGGTGGATGTTAGAGAACTTGCGGTCCTCCACCTTTCGTTTGAGGATGCCCCACAGATGACCAGTCCAGCACCTTTATCCGCGGTCTCTTTTGAAAGGCAGTGGTCATCTTGGAGATGTTTGGCGTCATTATTATGTTGGAATACAATTTCCAAAAGAAGGGCATCATGTTCTGCTTCAGTAAGTCACAGTATATGTTGGGATTCATGGTTCCCTTTAATTAACTGTAACTGTTTCAGATCCTCAGAGAGTTCTTTGCCATGAGGTTCCATGTTGAACTTCCAGTGACCAGTATGAGAGAATGTCAGAGCTATAACACCAAATTTAACACACCTGCTCTCCATTTACACCTGAGACCTTGTAACACATGACACCAGGGAGGGAAAATAGCTAATTGGGCACAATTTTCACTTAGGGGTGTACTCAAGTTTGTTGCAAATAGTTTAGACAATAATGGCTGTGTTTTGAATATTTTGAGGTGATAGCAAATGTATACAGTTATACAAGCTGTACATGGACTCAGTGTTGTCCCATGAAAAGACTTAATAAAATATTTACAAAAATGTGAGGGGTGTACTCACTTTTGTGAGATACTGTAAGTGTCCAGTTTGTGTAGATGTCAAAAGACCAGGTAAAGGGTAGCGGTGCATTCAATGGATGAGCCTCAGGAAGCACTTCATAATGGGTGTGAGTGCAAGTGGATGTTCTCAGACAGGGCACTGACGTTTTCTTGTGTTCAGGAATGAGAGTGATGACTTTAAGGCAGAATGGAGCAACAGCAGTGCTCAAACAGATAATGGAAATGTCTGTGAGAACATCTGAACACTCATCCAGCAATGTTTCCTAGTCTGGTATACATCTGTGGGTCAGTCTGAGCAGAAATCCCCTCACATAACCCATAGTGAGGCAGGGCATGGTCTTCCACACTGCCACACTGTCTCTGGGTTTATGCATAAAGTATGGTTCACTCAAATGAACACAGTTCAGAATGTCACACAGCACAATCAATAGACTGAGTTACAGTCTGAAGAGAGAGAACACCCATAAACTCAAAGTAACTAATAAATTTTTTTATGAAAAACTGCAAAATAGTTTAATTTTAACTAATTTTTTTCTGTCTTTCTTTCCTTCTTTCTTTCTGCTTAATTATTCTAACAAAGGTCCTGCAGAAAAGTCTGAGGAGATCTAGTTAAGGAATCAATTTTAATCTGTTTAAATGCTATTAGAGACATCAGTCAGATACAAGACACATTTAAATGCCAAGTATAAACAGATCCTATGTCTTGCTTAAGCACTATCCAGAGGAATGGCTGCAATGATCTGCCAAGAGAAAAAAGCTCTGTCTTTGCCACTGAAGACAGAAAGTTGTGTGGAATCTTTATGATTTACTTTGTAAAATAAAAGCTGTCTGAAGAGTTACATAATAGATTTTGGATTCCTCTGGGCTTAGAGCTGTAAATTGTTGTCTGCCTGTGTATTATGTGGGATGAGTCTGTTATAATTTGTCTTTTACCTTCAGTTTTCAAATTTAAGTCATTTAATTCAGTTCATGTTGTTTACTGATGCTGTATTAGTCAACTGTCAGTTCATTTCCTTTTCCTGCAACAGTGTTAAAGCCCTGCAACAGTGGTCATATAGTATTTGTCAAAGATGTTTTCTTTTTCTTCACAGATTTTTGGTTGTTGATATAAATTACTTCAAGTTCCCCAAACCACATGCAGCATGGCGTCAGTGTAGTCTACCTTTTAAAATCATTAACACATAATTTAGAAGGACACCAAATTCCATTTAAGTCAAACCATACAGTAGGGGGCACTTCAATATTTCAAAGACTTCAGGTAAAATTTGTATGGCAATCATATTATAATCACGCTGCAATATAATGCGTCTAGTTCCAGTATCTCACAAAAGTACACCCCTCACATTCATGGGGCAACACTGAAGATATGACATCTTAATACAATGTACTGTAAAGTAGCCAGTGTATATCTTATATAACTATAAATGTGGCAGGGTTTCAGGGTGTTGGCACCTTACAGCCTAGGCCCTCTTTATGTAGAGTAACAATTCTGTCCTTTGCCATGAGATGCTATGTTGAACTTCCAGTGACCAGCATGAGAGAGCTTTGTTGCACTACATGAAGATGGCCTAGGCTATAAGACACTCTGAAACTGAGCTGCAACACAGTGGCCAAGACGATACAGCAGTTTAACAGGACAGTGTTCCACTCAGAACAGGCCTCACCATGGTCAACCAAAGAAGTTAAGTGCACATGCTCAGTGTCATATCCAGAGGTTGGCTTTTGAAAACAGACGTATGAGAGCTGCCAGCATTGCTGCAGAGGTTGAAGGTGTGAGGGGTCGGTCTGGCAGTACTCTGGCAGACCATATGCTGCACACTGCAAATTAGTCGGCATGGCTGTCATCCCAGAAGGAAGCCTCTTCTAAAGATGATGCACAAGAAAGTCTGCAAACAGTTTGCTGAAGACAAGTAGATTAAGCAAACAGATTACTAGAATGGCTACCTGTGAAGCTCTAGTGAACTCCATGCCCAAGAGAGTTAAGGCAGTGCTGGAAAATAATGGTGGCCACACAAAATGTTCACTCTTTTGGGACATTTTCTCTTAGGGGTGTACTCACTTTTGTTTACAGCAGTTTAGACATTAATGGCTGTGTTGAGTTATTTTGAGGGGACAACAAATTTACACTGTTACACAAGCTGTACACTGACTACTTTATATTGTTTGAGAGTTGTCCCATTAAAATATATAATAAATTATTTACAGAAATGCGAGGAGTGTACTCAGTTTTGTAAGATGTATATGAATCATGTAGGGATCATGAAATGCTCCACAAATGAGTACGGTCTAATTCCCATTAAATTTCAATAAACATTTCACAACACATTGTTGATTTCTCCTCATAAAGTGACTTACTAAAATGCAATATTTTAGTGCCCAGATCACAGTAAGAATTTAATAAGTGTTCAGCAATTTATTCCCCTTGAGAACAAAATCATTAAATAGACGTCACAAGATTGCTTGTTATTGTCAGCTTTCACTGTTTTATAGAGTACAGAGATTGGAGAACTAAACCACACACAAGATTGTCTTTGGCTCTGGTTGAACTGGTATAAATAAGTCATGCAACTATGGTGTGTGATCAAAATCCATTCAGTGCCAATTCCTGAGTCATTGCTCACTCAATGAGCTGCAGTCCCTCAGAATGTGTGTGAGGGTGAGCAGTTGTGGGTATAAGACCTCCCAGACTGGCAGGCACACACACTATGTGTTTTTGATCTCTTAACTGACTCCCTCACTTTAGCAGAGGGATTTTTGTCTTAATTTGATTGATGTAGCATGTAAGCTGGTGATCATGACCATCCTTCTCCCACTTTAAACAGTGCTTCCAGTTATCAGCCTTTAAAGCAATTATTACAACACGCACCCATATTTTCATTTTTAAAATAATAAACAAGACACTATAATTCAGGATTTCAACATTCAATATGTTTATTTATCATTATTTATAATTATAAATAATAATTTATTTAATAATATATTTAATAATTTATTCAATAATAAATAATTTATAATTATTTATTAATAGTTATCCCCTGATAAATCAAGCACAAGGCATTCTGGAATGTATTTAAGGTAGTACATTTTACATACATTTATCTTTATATCTATATAGTAACATCTATATAGCTATGTATGTAGCAACAAAATGATTTTTTTTATTGTTATGAATGCTGCTTTCATAAATGTCATCAGTTTAAATAATATACATATACATACATATATATGCACCCTGGGAAGTCCACTTAAAAGAAGATGTAGTGTGTGTGTGCGTGTGTGTGCGTGTGCGTGCGTGTGTGTGGATGTACATGTGTTTGCATATGTTTGTATGGACAAATGTCACTGTGAGAGCGAAGCCTTGTATCTCGATTTTTGTTCATTGTCATTGTCTTACATAGTTTGAAAGTATCAAATGCCTTTTTCCACTGTTTCAAGTCTTCATGATGAATGGACCTTGAGGAATAGTCCAAAATGCTGCTTTAGTTGCTTGTAGCTATATTAACTTACACTGTATATATTTTTTTCTGTGATGTGGTCGCCCCACCATGGTCAGGCATCAGGTGATAATGAGTCAATCTATAGGGATGAGGTCCAGAGACTGATCACGTGCAACTTGGATAACAACTTATTTATCCTTGACTTCGGAAAATACAGTAAGCACCAGACCCCAATCTACATCCACAGAGACTGTGTGGAGAGAGTGGTGCCTGCGTAGTTCCTGGGAGTATAAATCACAGAGGAGCTCACCTGGGCTACCAGTACCTCTGTGGTGCTTAAGAAGACCCAGCAGTCACTGCACTGCCTGTGGGTGATGGAGAAAACTAAACAGTCCACCATTGAGAGCATCCTGACGTACTGCATGCCAGTCTGGAACCAGCAGTTACCATACTCCCCCTGCTCACCACCTGTAAGATCTGCTGCCCTCAGGCAGGCGACACATCTATCAAAGCCCACACTAAGAGATTCAAAACCAGTTTATTTCCTTGGGCCTTTAAACCAAGAACATTAAATGCAATAACAAGTAAAAACAACTCAACAATATCAGTGCAATGTTCAGTGTGCAAAAAGTATATTTATTTATTGTTTTAAATAATTTATTTACAAAGTCATTGCTACCTCATACATAATGTTTGAACTATCAGTGTTGTCTTGTCATTGTCTAAAGTGAATATGGTCTTGTCATTAAATTTCTAAATTAAATGTTGCACTGTCTGGGAGTAGTGCCATGTCAACAAAGCTTTCAATTCAATTTATTTAAATCAAATTTATTTTATTTACATTTAATTTAATTTAATTTAATTTTGTTTTCTTTCCATCAGTGATTGTAGGCTGTTCTTGCTGGAGTAGTTGGTCAAACACTCCTGGAGAGAGCAAGAATGGTCTGGAATTTTAAATTGTTATTATACACAATCCTTCAGGCAGTGGATTGGAAAAGACCAATCTCTTCAGAGGTCTTGTAATCCTTTCCAGCCTGATGAACATCCACAATTCATTTTCTATGGTTGTCAAAAATCTAGTTTCTCTTTGCCATCATATAGAAGATATGCTACAAACATGTTTTTAAAGTCCAGGCTTTGATCGACTCCTGTTCTTTAAATAAGACCAGACACTCACGTCTGATATCATCCTACTGATTAAAAACACATGATTTCACATTCAAATTTCCAACAGTTTCCTCAATAAATAATCAGCCAAGTACAACACTTTGTCTGCTTTTTAAGACTTCTGCAAAAATCAGATAATGTTTTAGGTCATACGTCTGCCAAAATATAAAAATAAAGGAACCCTAAAGAGCTCCTAAACTTTCCAGCACCAATGTATTTTAAATTAAGAAAGACTTGTATTTTATGCAAACAAACCAATAAATAATATAAATTGCACAATTGTTCTAGGCTAGTTGTATAATGTAAAGCAACCAATTTTTTTTAAAATCTTATAAGATTTAATGTAATAATATCTATATATATATAATTTGACTCACCATGACTGTATAACAATATGGGTACTGCAGGAGGTAGGCAGGGATTGTGACAGTGGTTTGATGTGCTATTGTTATCTTTTGCTGCATTATAGCATGTCATCCTGTAAACAACAACAACAACAACAACAATAATAATAATAATAACAATAGTTATTAGTAGTAGCAGCCCAGTAAAGCCCTGAAAATAAAGGTTTTGACAACAGTGAATATCACCAAGTTTATTACTCATGGTGAAAATGGTAGCCAGCTGTGGCTTACTTGCATCAATTAGTAAAAACTATTTTTTTACATTAATAATATTATCATCACTGCTTATATGAATAATTGTTCTCTCGTTGTCCATTTAGGGTAAGAGAGAGAGGGCAAGAGGAAAGGCACTCCAAAGGCAGAGGAAAAACCAAGATGGTTGTGCAAAAGGGTTTAAGGTAAACTGCCATTTATGGGAAGAATGGCATTAAATATGATGCAGAATCTTTCTGTGCTTGCAGACAAAGATAGTGGCTGCTGATTGCATTGTTAAACTGTGTCCATCTCTAACAGAGCTGCCCATCTCTGCCCCCATGCTCCCCCTCAAAAAAAACCCACAAGGCTAAACACACTTAGTTCCAGGCTGTGCCACAAAAGCCTGCTGTTCTCTTCTCCTCTGAGCAGCACGCACCCGACATGTTTAGAAAACAGGAGCCACGTCCAAAACACACAGCTGGCCCCACCACCGAAATAAATCTCAATTTCCTTCAGCCTTTCTCTTCATTTAGCAGTTATGTAATGAATTAACAATTAGGTCACCTGCCTCACACCGTCCAGCCTTCACCTCGCCTGCAAGCCCGTTTTACGCTCTAATCTCAGTCTTTTACGCACTGAAGGCGGGGAAACGTCTCCTCCGTTAGCACTGCTTGTCCCTTTTGCTGCTCAAGTCATCACAGCCATGTCAGATTTAATGGAGCTGTCAGGAGAGGCTAAGGTGTGTTGCCAGTCATTTTCCAAATAATTACCCTCTCCAACAGAGGGCTGATTGTGCATGGCCATGTGGTTCAAACATCTGAACGAACAGCATGTGGCCTCTAGCAGGCATGCACAGCATTTTTGGCTGGAGGTGAGGTGTGTGTGTGTGGGGGGGGTCATGATACAGGACGGACATGTTGGGATTACGTGAAATATGACTACTGGATGTTGTGTTTGTTTCATTACATACATCACTGATTCTTATTAATCTAAACCACCATTACTATGTGTTTTTAAGAAGCAGTTCTACTTAAAACAATAGTTTGGCAAAAATGTAAATCTCTTACCTAGCCCATTAGTTAATGCCTCTTTACTTTTGAGCTTATTTTTAGAGGTTATGTAGCTAGAAATTATAGTTTATTATGAGCTACAAGCCTAAATCTGCAAAAGTGAGATCCATCTTTATGCCATGCCCCATCTCCATGTTTTTTCTACCCATCCTAACCCTGAAACTAATTGGAAAACTATTATTTAGTCATAAATGTCCTATGCACTTATGCAACATGGCCTAGGAAGTTTAGGTTTACATGTCAGTTGTCTGATATACTGGCTTCATTTGGCCACAGATTAATCTGCTGACATGCGTTTCACAGCAAATTCTGCTGTTGGCTAGATGAATGTAAATTCAGCTCTCTGGTTAATGTGAATTAAGTCTTGCAATTGTTTTCTATCAGCATAAGACAGATGCATTAGAATAGGAAAGGGTGGTGAGTGCATTACTCTCAATGGTGCCAATTGGTCACAGGCCTTAACAAAAATAAGCATTCATACAGAAACCACATACACAAGTCTATTTGAAATTACTTTACAGCTTGATTTAGTTGATGGCTAGTGTGCGACCTGAACATTATTCTACACGGTGCGATATATAAGCTTTAATTACATAATATATATAGATTTAAGTGAAATAAGTCTCTTAGATCAAATGAGTCAAATTTTAAAAATAAACTCTTGCACAAGAAGATCCAAAGTCTGGACTGCTGGTTGAACACACACTCCCAATGCCAGGATGCCAGCAGGAGCATTTCATACACAAACACACACACACAGGTTGCAGTAACCCTGCCCTAACCCTTACACACTTGGCTGCCCATGGGCTTCTGTCTTATCGAGATTGCTTCACAGGCTGTGAATGTGTGCCGTACATGGCAGACATAAACACCTCACACAGAATATGCATCACTGGCGGGTTTCCATGGGAAACAGTCAGGAGGGACTAGGCCACTCATTGCTGGATCACACAGAAGACAGACTTTCCTTCATTGCCATGATGAATTCCTCCCACATCATCAGTGCAGAACTGCCGACCTGATTCATCTCACTGCATAAGCTGGATTCCCACATATCTGCACAATATGTCATACCAGGAATATCCACCTGGGTCAAACCAGTGCAAAAGATTTCCTTAGGTTCTTTATTATTACAGCATGTTAAAACAGAGGAGGTCATCACAGTGTAGACATTTATTGCTAGGACCACGTCAGTCAATTTTAACCAGGGTGGGAGGAGGTGGGGAGGTCACATGAGGATGTTTTTGGGAATGAGTCTGATATACCACCTCTGTGTGTGTGTGTGTGTGTGTGTGTGTGTGTGTGTGTGTGTGTGTGTGTGTGTGTGTGTGTGTGTGT
>JBBIGC010006360.1:0-13509 GCA_037576955.1 Lepidarchus adonis | reverse complement strand
GGTAGATCTTAAAAGAGCTGTGCATGCAAGACGACCAAAGAATATTACAGAACTAGAACCTTTTTGCAGGAAGAATGGGAGAAAATCCCAAAAACAAGAATTGAAAGACTTTTCGCTCTAAAGTGTTTGCAAGCGGTGATATCTGCCAGAGGTGTTACTAAGTACTGCTTACGTAGGGTGCACAAACTTTTGCACAGTGCCACAATAATGTTTTTATTTTTGTTCAATTTATGGTATAAAAAGTACGCATCCATGTTTGCTGATAATATTGTGTATTTTTTCTATGTCCTAGAGAGACTGTTAGCATCTTTTCAATTACAAAATCACCCAAATCTGTTATTTATCAAGGGGTGCCCAAACTTTTGCATAAGACTGTACATCCTGTTAGGCTTTATGATGGGCTGGTTCAGATGAGTTTCAGAAATAATTTGGTGGAAAGGCCTCATTCTAGGCACAATATAGACAAAGTTAATGTGTTTGAGTCCAGATGTGTCTCCTATCGAAAATGTGAGGAGCTTCATATGGAGAACTGCAACAGTTAACCTCTCCAGTTCCCAAATTAATAAACGCTGTCATTTTCAGAGTAAATATGCCTGTGTCCCAACCTTTTTTAATTTATTAGTGTGTTGCAAACGTTAAATTCTATATTTAAATTTATGAAATAATTCTAAATTGATTGTGTGAAAACATTATACATTTTTCCTGGAAGAGATATAAAAGATCGGGAGTTAACAAAGAACACATTCTTGATTTATTGCATTTTATGAAAAATCTGTATTGAGAAAATTTACTGATCCGTCCGCTTATATGCAAATTGTTTGATAACTTGTTTCCATGTAGCAACTATATTTTCCCCATTGTGGGAATGAATTATAAGCATTTGAACAAATGTCTCTTGTATTAGAATGATATTAACTGGGATACTATGGCAACCACCAGATACCAGATTAACAGAGGAATTGCTTAAATTGCACTTCTCAGGAAATACTTGTCTTTTATTATTAATGATACAT
This sequence comes from Lepidarchus adonis, assembly GCA_037576955.1. NCBI lineage: Eukaryota > Metazoa > Chordata > Actinopteri > Characiformes > Lepidarchidae > Lepidarchus > Lepidarchus adonis. The sequence continues at coordinate 12,496 of JBBIGC010006360.1, read as the reverse complement.
AATCAAGGTGTATATAAATAGAATGAAATCTGGGTTCCTGCCACCGCATCTGGCCTTCTTGTACACATCTGATGTCTGACTGTGAAGTTAGTAGAGATGTGCCTCAACTCTGCCATCCTTCCTTCTCTACCAGGACGTGTGCGGGAAACACATCATGCAGCTGGGATTGGTTCCTGGCCTACAGCATAAACAGGGTGTGTTCCTGTCTGCAGAGTATTTGTTTATTTCTAGATTGGGCTGGGCCCGGTTTTGCACCCTTTCAAGAAAATTATCATCGTTGCATCATTTTCTTCTCTGTATATTTGAGGGGAATGACCGTACAAATCCCAGAGCTGTGGAACCAACTGTTTCTTCACCTTTCCACACAAACTTGGCAAAATGCATTTCAGCCCGTTTTCTATTAAAAGTGTAATTTTGCTCTTCGGCCAAATATTGTCACTTTTATCTGAAGTTTGCTTATTTAAATGAGTGGAAACTAAAGTGAATAAAATTTGCAACTTATCAGCATCCAGTCAGGATCAGTCAATGCCCGATTTACCTCACACTTCCCTTAAGTTCTTAGGTGGAATAAATGTCTGTTTCTGGTGCCTCATGATGTACTTATGTAGATGGACAAATGTATAGGGATGATGGCTGCTTCACTGATGGATGTTTAGTTGTGCTATGTATTCTACTGTGGTTCAGGTCTCCTTATTTTAATTTTTAAAATTCTGTTGTATAGAAGATAATCCTTTATTGTCCCACAAGTGGGAAATTTCCCATTGTTACACCAGCAAACAGAGTATTAAGAAAAAACAATAAGTAAAACCGTTACGGGTGAGATAAAGTAAGGCTAAAATAAAATAATATACTAATACAAAAAAGATAAAGTATTCACACACAATAAATAAGGCAAATGTTAAGAGTAAAAGTGTAGACAGTGCAGGGAGACTATATATATTGCACAATATATAGACAATATATTGCACAGATGAATATTGCACATAGACTATGAGTATGAATATGAAAGTTACATATATTTAGTGGGCTCTTGTTTTATTGTATCTAGTTAAAAAGCAATAGGCCTTAAAAATAAGTCAGAAAATGCTCCAATCAGAATCCTTTCCTCCATGGCACCCAGGTCAAGTAAGCACTCATTGGTTAGGCCTTCAGGAGCTGGCATGAAGACGCATTACTCACCACTAATCAACCACATTTTGGTTTCCAATGAGCGGGACCAATTTTTAAGTCAAAATGTCATTTGTTGTGAATTCGAATGGTGCTTCTAAGCAGTAGCGACAGCTTAATTCTAATAAAAACATCTGCATACATTAAATATACTGATGTCTATGGAAATATGAACTTTCTTTAAATGTTTTCTTTTAATCTGCAATGAACCATAAATGTTAATGCATCACTGTTGGCTTATGGCTAATGTATTAGTAATATTCCATACAGGCACTAGCAGAAATGAACTGCTCCTTTTCTTTTTTCCTTGTTTTTGGCTGAGCTGCCCCGAACTGAAGGCCTGGCTCTAACAGTCATGATTCACCACTGGATAAGAGCGTAATCCAGTGTAAAAATAGTCACTTTCACTTCTAAATGTCACACATTCTATCTTTGTGAACACACCCCATCACACAAAGTTCACCACAATGAAATGTGACCTTTAACTTGTAGGCCAGTGGTCGGCCATCATCAGCACCAGGGAGCAGTGTAGTTTAGGCCAGAATCTGAACCTGTATCCCTCTGATGCTAAGGGCTAACCGCTAATACAGCCCCCTCCAGAATTACTTTTATGTAGCACATGTTCTCCAGGGCGTGTAGGACTTTAGATGGAGCTTCTGTGTGTTTTTCTGAAGGTAATGTAAGCAAGAGGAATACTAACCTGACATTACTGCTCTGTGTGGAAAGCGCAGCGGTTGGTTGAAGTTCTTGTTGCTGGGAAATGACACTGGATTTTCTATATGTCCTCCACCTCCACGTGCCAGCGATGAATCTCAGCTGTTCGTGTTATTTCTCCGTCTGTTTCATTTTCCCTCTTTCCATTCCACAGTGAATAAATCCTCAGAAATTGCTGTGATTGCCAGAGATGAGGCAGATTTTACACTTTCAATCTTTTCTACATTTGTATTTGCAGGAACAGAGGGGGTATTTTATTGGCTGAGAGCCACTGCTGTGTACACAATCTTGTTTTTTTCAGAAAGACAAAACCCCTTCTTGTTTACTATGTTTTCCTTGTTTGACCCTGAAGTCAGGAGATCAGACTTGAACATATTGATGCAAAATGGAAATCCAATAACTAAACAAAATTCATTATGAAAATTTCATTCTTTCACATTGCATTCAGCTGTACCGCTCTGCTACGGTGTTAAAGCCACTGCCTGGTGAAGGAAATAACTTTTTGTCGATAATATATGGCATATATTAAACAGCAAGAGGACCGTCAGTTCTTAGTTGTTGTACTGGAAGCAGGAAAACTTGATTGTAAGAATCTAAGCCACTAAGGACCTTATTGTGACCGCATCTTCCTGTAGGCCAGGAACCAATCCCAGCTGCAACCCCTACTGGCACATGTTCTGGTAGAGAAGGAAAGATGGCAGAGTTGAGGCCCATCTCTACCAACTTCACAATCAGACATCAGATCTGCACAAGAAATCCAGATGTGGTGGCAGGAACCCATAGAGCACAGCAGGTCTTAAGGAGTGTTCCAGGTGTGCAGTTGATCTGTTGTGAGCTGGTCGTGAGAAGTCTGGAAATGGTTAAACCAACAGATTGAAGCACAGTTTACTGTGTTACTGTTATTTAAACTACAGTCAAAACCCGTTAGGCCTCGGCCCTAAATGTGGCGAGAGGCAGGAGAGCCGAGCTATTGTAACGGATGACAGGGGGTCGTGGTTACGGCGCTGGCTCACTCTTTTTGTTGCAGCGTTTGTCACATACAGTAGTAGAATGTAGTTGAAAACCTTCTAAATGCTTTACAGTAATACTGGATTCCTATAAGATACACTGGTGTTTGCAATATGCGTTCTTCTTGTTCATGTTGCCGCATGTAGCGCATGATGCTAGAATGTTGCTGGCTGTTAATAAAACCTCTGCAAGATTTCTTACATGCATGAGTTAATCGGAAATTAGTTCATAATAAGAAAACAGCAGCAGCGGTGACCTATAGAATTAGCATGACTGTATGCATTCTAGGCTACAGCACTAAATGGAAGTTTGGTGAACTGTAGCTGGAGAAATGCATACACCTGACATGTTGCACATTGTGGTGAGGTCGAAAGTCGAGGTAAATAACATGGAAGAAAATCTGCTGTACATTATTAATTAAAATTAGATTTTAAAACCATCACTGTTTGTTAAATAATTGCCCTTTATTATGTCTTGGGTTGTTGCATAAGATCTCAATTCCACATTGACTGACTGTGTAATTAGTTTGACCTTTTCTCTTCCTCTCTCGAACAGATACGTCTTCCTGATGGGTCTTCAGGACCGTAATGAGAAGCTTTTTTACCGTGTGTTGACGTCGGACATAGATCGCTTCATGCCCATCGTGTACACACCCACTGTGGGTCTGGCCTGTCAGCAGTATGGCCTCACCTTCAGAAGACCCAGGTAAGGAATGTCCAACACTTTAATGGCTAGCTGTACTTTCATTTATCTTACATTTAACTGTCTGAAGCTTATAGACACTCCTGTGTTGCATAACTCCCCTTCTGGACCATAATCTGTTGATTTAAGAGGGGGTACACTTGTGAAAACAACATATTCCTGAGCGTAATTAAAGGCCTGTGCATGATTAACATCACCACCATGACCTGGACAAGTTGGGAGAAAGAAAAGCTTCCATCTTCAGCTCCTTTCCTATAACTCATGTTGAGTGAGGGGCTGAAATTGCAAAGGGCAAAACACCAATTACTCAAAATGAGGGATGGAGTGCGGTGTAATTAGAGTAACTGCAAGGAGGGAAGATGTAAAGCTGATGGCAAATGAGGCCAAGTTGCTGAGTTAATGACAGATTCCATGTGGGAAAACTGTATATTCTGGGAGAATGTGATGTCGGCATCAACCTTTGTGGCCTTTTTCTGGCTTGTGATTTGTGCTCGGGCCACACAGATGCCGTCCCAGGACATATGGCTTCGCATGAAGCAGCATTTACACCAGTTTTTGGTTGTGGCTCTTGAACAGTGGTCAACTACAAGAGGTTCAAACATGGTCGTTGTTACAGTCTTGCTACCAAGATTTAAACTGAATCCAACATGGCTGCCTACTACCAATACCATGTACAGTGTGTTCCTTCCTCATATAGTGCACTTCATCGCTCTTGGTTTTCAATATGTGATGTTTATCTTTAGTGTAATATAGATTGATGTACACAGGTGACATTTTTATAGCTATGGTTTAGTATGTGGTATTCCCTGCCCTGGCCCATAGTTGGCTGGGATTGGCTCCAGTTTCCCTGTGTGCTGAAATGGAAAATGCAGTTTGAAAAATGGATGGATGGATAGATGGCATCATTCTAAAGCCTCTATCATACTCTAAGAGGGGAGGTGTGGCCTGTGGTTTGATCATTGCAGTTAAGTAAGCAAGGGGTGGACCATTTTTGGCAAAACTGCCTAAAGACCTTTTATTCTGATGGCAAATAAAACCACATCTTCTGACGGCTTGGCTTAGAATATGTATGAGGCTTAGAATATGAGAATATGTAACGTTCTAAAACTAGCGTTTATGAACTAAACAGACATTTTTAAAAATGTCTCCAAACTTTTGATGATCGGGGTACATCAGTTGGAAAGAAAATGCTCCTTCCTCCTCCTCTTTCCTCCAACAGTTTTCGTAGAGTGGGTGTAGGAAATGGAAAAGAGATTGTTCAGAGTTTGGAATTACAAAGACATGACAAATAATGTGGCAAAATATTTGGGAATAAAGCAATTCCGAGTTTATTCCTTGCTGTCCTAAGGATGACTGAGTGCACAGTACACACACTTTCTAGGTTTTGCTCACACGGAAAGGAAGCTGTAAGTGTAAGTAGCAGGTAGTGCTGCCCGCAAACCTCAGCAGTGAGGAGGGGTCACATCGTACACTTTTTCTTTGTCACAGTGTTTACAATGGGACAGTGCAACTATTTTCCTCTGACCTCCTCCCACCCGGATTTGAAAGTTTGTTGTAGTATGTACACTATGTTGACCAATCATGTAGTGATTAGTGGTTGCGGTCACTCCGTTAGCTTGAGCCCTTTGATTTTATGGGTCAAAATGAACAAGACGATCAAAAAGCAGTTTATTTTGGTAGATGGGAGAAGATCACAGCCAGAAATATAGAAACTGCATAAGAATAAATTGAACAGATTAGGATAAATTCATGGTTAGAACGGTCCTGGGTTCGATCCCACAGGTGCCTTTCTGCTTCGAGTGCACAATTTCTCCCTTTGCTAATCTGGGGTTCCACCGGGTGCTCCAGGTTTATCTATAGGTTTGTGGTTTAGGTTGGCTACTCTAATTTGCCCATAGGTGTGAGTGTGTAGAGAATTGCCCCTGATGACTTGGCCTCTCCAGGATGAGCCTTTCCTGGGGCCCATAGTCTGCTGGGATGGTCTCCAGCTTCTCCGTAAGCAGAAGTGAATAAGATATATAATTTAAATTAATGGAATATGTGATACCCATCCAAAAGCAGATTCTTGATTAATCTAGTTTTTCTTCTGTAATAATGAATATTAATAAGGGGAGGGCTTAGTTTCACAATGCATGCATCTGCCTACTCAGATATTACAACCATCTAATGATGATGGGTCGTATGATGTGGTCTATACCACATATTGTTATATAATGCATAACAATAGGGTGTGAACCGTGACAAAATTTGTAATATACTGGTTCCCTTTTATCAGTGGCCAGTATCTGACCATAGAGCTGATGTTTTGACCATTCTTAATTTAGCTGATGTGTATAAGTCCATGTCAGTGTTGGTGCTGTGTGAAGAATGGCATTTCCTTCAAATATCTGGTCTCCAGCAACCAGGTGGTCCGATACTAATGATACAATATTAGTAGAGGGGTTGATCAATGCAGCAATCGATGGGGGTACAGACTATATTAATTTATATGGGTGTTTTCAATAAAATTACCAATGGCAACTACCTAATAACCCTATAACCTAAGTAACCTTACCCTTACTATCATTGCTACAGTGCTGAAGTACAGCATCTGAGGGGGTAAGAACTAGAGTAAAGATCGTCGCTCGGGTCAGAATGAAGCTTTGGCTCTATTCTTCCTACAAGATGTTTTAATTTCCAGGGTTTTCCAACCATCTGGAAGTGATTTACAGTCCGTCAGCAGTGGACACTCCTAGAGCTCAAATTCGATGGTCTGTTTTTTCTGGAGCCATTGGCCTACAGTTTGGCCTCAACCAAGCCCAGGTTTTCTGAAACAGTAGTACTGCTTCAGGAGTGTTGCTGTGATAACGCGTGGTGTGTGTTTGGACCAACAAATGCCGGACTAAAGTTTCCCCAGAGGATCTGGGTTCTTGGTTTCTGCATTTTTTGTAAACTCCACCATAAATTCAGTTGAGGGGGAATTCCAAAGTTTCTGAATCGAAGTCATATAAACAAATGCAATCATTGCTGTGATGTCATACATTATAGGTCATTGGTCACCAGCTCCTCTCCTGGAGATCTACTCCTGGAACTGTATTTTGTAGGAAGGTAGACCTCTAGGACCAGTTTTGATGACCACTGACATTTTTATATGTAATGAGGATGGTCAAATGGATAAATCTGAAGTCTGAGTTTGACTTTTAGAACATTTGATGGAACAGAGCATGGATTATTTTGTGACAGCTGTATTTCTTAGCATCTCTTTCTGGACTTCTTGAAAAGCTATTGGATAAAGCTATCAGCGAATGGCCAATGTGAGTAAACACGCATCGCTGGAGAGCTTCTTTAAAAACGGGATAATCAAGCATGTCTCCAGATCTAAACTCTATTGATCATCTGTGGGGCATCCTCAAACGGAAGGTGGAGGAGCGCAAGGTCTCTAACATGGAGTGGAAGAGGATTCCAGTGGCAACCTGTGAAGCTCTTGTGATCTCCATGCCCAAGAGAGTTAATGGCTGTGTGTTGAGTTATTTTGAGGGGACAGCAAATTTACACTGTTATACAAGCTGTACACTGACTACTTTACATTGTATCAAAGTGTCATATCTTCAGTATTATCCCATGAAAAGATATTTACAAAAATGTGAGGGGTGTACTTTTGTTAGATTGTGTGTGTATGTGTATGTATATATATATATATAGAGAGAGAGAGATAAAATATACAAATGATATATTGGTCTGGCTCTAGTTTGTGCTTCCTGCTGATGTTTTCTCTTAACAAATCATTGCCATTGGCTGAGATGTAAAAATTCCATCTCTCCATCCATTAAAAAAATAAGGCCATAAACCCTGGAGTGGGAGTGAAGGAAGGCGTTTCGGAATTCTCCGTTCCTGCTACTTCCAGATCCTTTAGGGTGAATATATTTTTATGGTGTTATTTTTACATTGAAATTTACCTCTGAAGAGTGTGAGGTAACGAGATTAAATAAGATTTCAATATGAAGGGTAATCGAGGTTTTACGCCTGTCGTAGTGGAGTTGTTAGCTTGGTGACATCATGCTGTTGTGCCAGAACAGATGTTTGGGCTTTTATGACCGAGTTTGTGTGCAAAATCTCCCAGCACCTTTCATTTTTCTGGTGCTGTTTAAAGCCAGTGAGTTGAATGAGCCTCAGCCTTTTACAGGCCAGCTGCATTAGTCAGGTGTGATGGTGCATCGCCGTGTGTGTGTGTGTGTGTGTGTGTGTGTGTGTACTCCATATTGGTGCTGTTGTATCAAAACAGACCCTTGTCTGTGAAATGGTAAAATCATTGGAGAGAATGTTTACTTTAATGTGGGGCGGGCCCATGTGTGGGGAAACTGTCTAAGCATTGGCCCTGTCCTCAGGAGATCACGAGTTTGATCCCTGGAGATGCTACAACCATCTGTGGCTGAGAGTTGAAGACCACACAGTGGGCCTCTTTTGTCTGGAAAGGTGGATCTCCTTCTTTTTCTTCAAATTCCTTACTGCTGTACTAGCCACCACAATCGCAGTCCTCACAATTGGCAGTTGGCGTTCTCCAAGCATGTTTAGGTCCCAAACCTGTTTAGGTTCATGCTAGCTTTTACCCTCTTACTGTTATTGTGTGATTGACATGTGGAAGTTGAGTGGAATCTAATGGGAAGATGAAGACCCTAAAATTGAGCTTTGCGGGCCTTCACAAGAAATCTTATCTTTTACCAATGAAACGTAGACCATTCTGCACCGGAGGTGCCTACCTACTGTAGTTTCCAAAAGATTCATTAGAATCTTGTGATCAACTGGCCGAAAAGCTATTGATAGTGTTGAGAGAACTTTTGAGGATGTATTGAATAAATGATTTGGTTGACTCGTGAAAAGTAGCCCCAGTTTTAAACGAAAGAAGATAAACCCAATGGAATGCATCTTGGGTAAATTGTCAACTGTTACGTCAGTCTAGGTCCAGGAAACCAGCCCCTGAGTGTCGCAATATAATAGGATTTGAAGTTAAAACTCTAGTTAGGAGCTAAAATCACAGGAACATGATGCACTAAAAAAATTTTTTACACCCCTAGACTAACTGAACTGAGTGGTATTAAACTGCTAAATTTAATAAATTGTTCAATATTCTCCAAATATTTTGAATTAAATTTAAATATTTTATGCAGATTGGGCACAATTTACTAATGTAGAGCTAGAAGGCTCGGTGAAGATGTAGGACATGATTTTGCTGGACTGGGCTGTTGATTGGCACTAGTTGAACAATTCAGAGCGATGGTATAAACGATGCAGTTCCGTCAAATCAAAATGAATTAAAAATGGACAAAATTAACTGATTTTTTATTCAAAATTTTATTTCAAACAAATTTTCAGTTTTATATTACTTATTAAGGGTTCAATGCAATTTTACCCCCCGATTCAGAACAGTTTTGTATCTGCTCTTTTATATAAAACACGTTTTTAAAAAACCTTAGTGTCTCCAGACTATTGATGGGCAGTCTGGCTGATTACAGGGTTATAGTCGTATCTCAGTGCTTGTGGCCCAGTCTGATGGTTTCATGGTGAAAGGCCCAGTGAGACTGTTGAAGGGATGGTTTAAATTTACTGAAACGACTTATCCTCAGTTTCCAACCACGCTGGCACGCAGAGCGCCTCTGCTTTTCCCTTTCTTCCTGAGTGGTCAGCCTCCATGGGAATTTAAATGGTAAGATATTGATCAGGAGAAAAGCATGATGTCAGCCTGCAGTCCTTCAGCAGGTCCTGCAGAAGCAGCTGTACTTGAATAGTCTCACATTTCCTTATTCATGAGTAAAGGTGTGTGGATTGGCACAGAATGAATTGGGAAAATGGGAATGGTGTCCCCTGTCTCTTAGTAATGTATACACCGAATTTGTGGCACAGTTCATCCTGCTGGCCAATGCTATCACATTCCAGCTGCTTTTATTTTACAGCGGTGTCGCTACAGCCCCAGATGTGGAATCATTCTTACAGGTTCTGCTGAACTTTACGAGACAACTCAGCTGGAGCTTTCCTCAATGTGATTTAAAAGTGCTAAAAAGTCAACTTTAGCCTCAACTGTAGCGGATCAGCTTTAGACTTGCACTGGCGCTATGAGGCTAATGTAGACGTAATGGAAGCTTACCCACCACCACATGTCACTGCAAACCATGTGTCTACATTCGCCGCAGACCTTTTAATGTAATCTCTAATAGACTTGTTTATGTGGTTTCTGACACTACAATTTAAGGGCTCTATTTCCTTGGTGCAAGGTGTTAGTGGAGGGGTAACAAACATGGTGCCCAAGGGCCACATGAGGTGCCCATGGACCTGTTCCAAAAACTCCTCAGTAAGCAGCATCTAAAATTTAATTTTATTCTATTCTTTAATCACATTTGCTATAATATACATTTGAAAATGACACTATTTTAAAAAGCATTTATTATACAGGGGAGCCTTGCTACAGGGCTCTGTTCCTCGTTAAATTTAAAGTCAAACCCCTTACATAAGCGTCTACTATGTTTTGCCCTGGGACCATTCCTTTGTCAGTCCACCAGAGGGAGACATTCACCCACCTGAGGCTCTGTATTGCATTTTTTGAGCATTTTATTAAAGGTACTTTAAATTTTCATGCCATTTATTTAAACAAAACAAGTAACTGTGATTTTTTTTTTTTTTTGTAAGTCAAGGATCCCCTGTACATAACATTTAGATAAGGTTAGTTAATCTCTATACTAGTTAAAGGGTCAGTATTGTGCATATAACAAAATGTTGGTGGAGAGTAAACTCGCTGGCACAGAGAAGATGAGGAGCTGAATGCTTTCTTATCCCAAAAACATGGCAGAAAAAATTAATTTATCATTTTCAGTGAATAGGAGGAAGAGTTCTTTTTTTAATACTGTGAAAAGTGTCTCATTGGTGGGGAACAATATGGAGACACATGTCCTAATGTTGTAGAAGTGATCATTTGAGAATGCAAACAATTGCTGAGATTAATATCAAGTGTAGAATATTGATCTGTTGTTGATCAAAAATTATAAATATGGTCAGTGCCTTCTCATAGGTGAGTATCATTTAATAATATATAACTAAAGGTAAACTGAGCAGTTATTTAATAAGTGTATCAAACTGGTAGCTCTTTGTATGGCTCAGTGAAGTAGCGGTCAGTTTAAAAATGTTGGTGACCACTGCTCTAGTGGTTATCGGTGTTTAGTATCTTCCTGATCTGAAGAATGAGGAGCAACACGACTGCGAAAGAGTGTAATTAAAGTGAATGTATTATCGAAAGGAATGATGAGGTGTGCTGCAGGGACAGCCAATCAGATAGGGCTCCTATCTTTCCCATGTGTGCGCTGGCAGAAATGAACTGTGATATGGTTATTGCAGTTGCAACACTTTTAGAACACTTATCATAAAGCATGAAATATAAACTGCAAAAAGACCAGATAAATCAGAATGAAGTGATAATAAATAAAGTAATGGTCATTGTGAGCAGACCCAATCACAACATGTACCACCGTGAAATGTGACCTCTGCATTAGCTTCAAAGAAAAAGTCCTGGGTTCAATCCCCGGGTCAACCACAGGTACTATTCTGTATGGAGTGTACTAGCCCTCCATAAATTAATGTTTCAGTAATAAATAATTATTAAACACAAAGCAATATCTAAAGTAATATTAACAATTTTCATTATGAACAATAGATAGATAGATAATATATAGACTTATATTGGCGTATATTATAATAATATACATGTTATGTGGACATAATTGCCCTGATTATTTTATTCATTTTTCTTATTTTTAATACTCTAATTTATTAAATAGCTTTTGAATTAAATGTCAAAACTAAAGTTTGCTTGATAAAATTTGAAATCCAATAACTATAATGAAACTATTCTATAAGCAGTAGCAGAACTTGATTACTTTGCTTGATTACAGCAGATTAGTGTCATCTCCTGGACTTGGGTTTCTTCAATAAATAATGACCTGGTTCAAAGAATCCTGAAAGGAACCATTGGTGGAAAAGATGTATAGGAAGTTTCACAGACATACCTTTGTGTTAATTGCAATAACTGTGGCCTATCCAGTCAAATTTGTGTTGTTAAACATGCCGTTGATGCTGAGTCACATGTAGCCGCCATCTTGAAGCCTGAATTTCAAATGGAGTTTGATACTTCAGCGTGCAATTGTTTGGAGGTTACTGTATAACCCGGTTTAAAGGACGAGATGCAGGCAGATGCCATTAAAAACACCCTGAAGGCTCCTCCATTAGGCAATGGAAGGTATTTCAGAGAAGGCCAATGTAATTGAAGGTGATCACAATCAATGATTATGCAGGGAGCAGGTTTTTCTGTCCCGAGTTCATAGAGAAGTCTGTATTCCTGCCATCGTAGTGTTTGTACTGAGCTCAAGGTTCATGGAATGAACAACACTCCTGATTCTAGTGCAATTTACCCAGAAAAATTTGATCTTTTGTATGAATGGAAATTTTGTAAATGGAATACATTTTAATAAAATAGTTTTCAATTTCAATTCACTTCTATATGTTCTGCAAAATTTCACAAAACGCATTTTACTGCTGAAATAATGAAGCAGATGGTCCCAACCTAGTGTGATGACTAGTTCAGATGGTGAGATGATTAGCTGTGTTGAGTAAGAGGATCTCCAAACTAAAAATGGTAGCTCTGAAGGAGGACATGCCATGACCTGGGTCATGTGGGGGAGTAAAGACTTGGTTTTCTGGTCTGATTCAGAGAAGTGCTGGTAAAAGTGATGGATTTGGGTTCAGTCCCAGAGATCTACCACCCTGGAGAGATCAGATACAACACACCTAGTTCTCCTAGTCCAGGGTTTGGCAACCCAAAATGTTCAAAGAGCCATATTGGCCCAAAAAAAACAGAAACCATACCTGTCTGGAGCCGCAAAAAATT
>JBBIGC010006278.1:0-29009 GCA_037576955.1 Lepidarchus adonis | reverse complement strand
TAAAAACTTAGGGTTATTTTTGTTAGCTTCTATCAAATCAGAGAAATAAGTTGTCCTAGCAGCATTTAGAGCTTTTTATAGTTCATGAGACTCTCTTTCCATGCTAGTTTATAAACTACCAAATTTGTTTGACGCCACTTACGCTCTAGTTTTTGTGCCGTCTGCTTCAGCGTACGTGTTTGATTGTTATACCAGGGGGCTAAGTTTTTTTCTTACCCAAGCACACACACACACACCAGGCTTTGTCTGAAACATCAAGGCACCTCTTTTCAGCTTGATAACGACTGAGACAGGTGATGCTAGCTGTGTTAGACAGAGGGGCGTTGGCTTGGATTGGAGGGGCCAACCCAAAAGCTTTTTACAAAGGTAATGTGGGCTTCAGAGCCCTGACCTGAGGGTGATATCTCCTGACTCGGATTCAGGGTGTGGAGATGGCGCGAGCCCACTGTCATCTGCATGGGTTTCCATGGTGTGGCTCCTGTTTCCTCCCATAGTCCAGTTCAGTACAGCAGCACCTGTCAGGTGTGGGGGGTGTATTAGGCAGTAAGCTAATAGTTAGTTCTTCAAGTTGATGTGCTAGAAGCTCTGAGGCCTTATTGGGATGGAACATCATAATGCTGCTCTGATAAAAAGTGACCTAATGAATATTAGGCAGGGGGTCTTAATGTTATGGCTAATCAGCTGTACTGTAATTCATCTCCAGCAGTAGTTAATAGTGTTGGTTGTTTTGTATCCATAACTACACACTTAATGATACAGTGGGACTGTCTTCTGTAGACGGTATTATTGCAGGCCTTTGGCTCCACCTGATGGTGGAAAGCAAAATGTGCCCAAGATTCAGTGACTGATGAAGAGGCCTTGGGCCATTATGATTGTGAAATGTGGTAAAGAAGGCCTCACATTAACCTAAAGTACATGTAATATGAGTCAGTATCATTAAGGTTTAACCGTCCGTGATGGAAGCTCTGGTGTTACGCTGGTCATGTGCTGTGTGGAAGAAGCAAATTCCACTCTTCTGTTCTCATCATTCAGGGTCCACTTGTGCTGAAGGCTAGAAGATGAAAGGAGAGTTGAAATGAAGAGTGGTGGAGAGAAGAGATGTAGAATGTAGAAGTATGGCTGCGCAATATGGATGGAATGCTAAGGAGCAACCTAGATTAGCCTGGGTGAAAACAAGATGTTCTTTCGAAGTTCAAGGCTTTTAAGCAGTTACACAAGTACAATATTCCAAATTTTCTGCCAATACCCTCAACTGTGCTGCACATAGATTAAGACAAATCACTTTAAAAGTGCAAAGCAGAGATAAATGCAGCAAGAGAGAATGAAAAAATAATTTTAAAAAGTAAGGAACAGTGAAGTGCAAATAGCAGCAAAAAAGGAGATTTTTTTTGTGTGTGTGCTGTTGTCTGTTATGTGCTGTGGTTGAGAAGCCTGACCGCTTGTGGCACCATCTTGGATTGTGAAGTAAGGTAGCCAAGCAAAGTAAACGTTTATGCAATTTTCTAAGCAGAATCTACAAGATTTAGAACAATAGAACAAATAAAATGAAAAACATGACAAATAGAAGTAAAGGTTTGTCATTGTGAACACCTCCCATCAAGTGCACCACAGTGAAACGTGACCTTTAACCTCATCCAGTGGGCAGCTATGAACAGCACCCAGGGGGCAGCGTAGCGGGACAGTACCTTACTCTGTGGGACCTCATTGATGCCTGGATGACAGGTGTCTTTCTGTGTGGAGAAGTTCTCCCTGTGGGTTTCCTCCGGGTTCTCCTAGTTTCTCCCACTGTCTTGTGGTTCAGGTTGACTGGCTGCTCTACATCACCCACAGGTGTGAGTGTGTGTGAATGGTCGTCTGTCTCTGTGTTGCTGTGTGGCCTCCTGTCCAGAGTGAACACTGCCTTCGCCCCAGTCAGTTGGGATCAGCTCCAGCTTCCCCTCGACCCGAAATGGATAAAGCGGATTGGAAAATGAATGAATGAATGAATGAATGAATTGCATGAAACAAAGTATACAGCCTACGCTTGTTCATGCTTGGGCTGATCCTGATATCCCAGCCTCCTGACAGGTGCCACTGTAATGAAATCATTTATGTCATTGATCTTAATTTATGGCTCATCAGTGTATATATTGGAGTGTATATGATGAAAAGTCTGATCTATATTTTATTGTTGAATTCTGAGTGTGTGAGGACAAAAAGACATGAGACAAGTGACATTCTCCAACCAGTTTATTCAGCCAGTCTATTCATAATGGTAAAATACATAAATATTATAAAATAATTATTTACATCCAACATGTTACTGACATGGGTAATTAGACACATTTTAGCCATAAACCACAGAAGGCAACTTGTCCAAAGTCATTCAGTGCAATTTTGTCTAATCTACTGGGGAAAAATGCAAGAGATCCTTGGCCCACACTTAATTTAGCATGTCTAAGATCAGTCCACCAGTCCTGCCTCACCATAAAAGCTCCAAACACACACCTGCAAACCAAAGCTAACACATGTAGCTCACTTATTCATTCATTTATTTATTTATTTGTTTGTTTGTTTATTTATTTATTAGGGCTGAACAAAATATCCTTATCGCAATTTTGGTGTCTGAAATACTGTTATCACAGCAGGCTTAAATATGCAAATACACCTCTAACCAATCACAGAACTTTGTTTTGAAGGGGCAGGGCTTAAATGTTGTAGGACAAATAAGGAGCTATATGTAAATGTTGTGACCTCACAAAAACTGCTGTTAAACCTAAGGCCTTGTCTGAATGAGGTGTTTGTATTGGGAGTCTACATCCGCTTTCAGGACTCCTATTCAGTCGGGTGGCGTCAAAAAAACGAGGTATGCAGCACCAATTTCAAAATCCTAATGAGCTCAAAAAACATCTTTATTGCACTTACATGTTAATTTAACTTTCTGAAGGAGCAGATATGTCCCATGATTCTTCACACGTTGAGCAGTCAGAGGGTGACTGGACTGACTCATTACTGCCCCCACAGGTCAACATACAACATTACTGTCTGGACTGACTCGTTACTGCCCCCACGGGTCAACATACAACATTACTGTCTGGACTGACTCGTTACTGCCCCCACGGGTCAACATACAACATTACTATCTGGACTGACTCATTACTGCCCCCACGGGTCAACACACAACATTACAGTCTGGACTGACTCGCTACTTCCCCCACAGGTCAACATACAACATTACAGTCTAGACTGACTCATTACTGCCCCCACAGGTCAACATACAACATTACAGTCAGGACTGCAGGTGACAGTTCAACAAAGGGCAAAACGCCTAGGTCACTCAGAGTGCATTCATTTCTTCAGGATTTAAACATCAGTGTAGAGAAGGCCTTATTTTTTGTATATGAAATGTATGGATGAAGTAAGTGAATGTACATTGTGAAGCTTTAACAATATTTACATGCCTTTCTAATCAGAAAATGTGAAATTTAATATACTAAAAAAATGCAATCTCAATATATACCTATATAATCGCAATGCTAATATTTTGTTCATATCGTTCAGCCCTAATATAAATAAATATAAAAAAACTATTGGTAACACCAGACTAGAATGACCTCCCTTTATCATACATTCAATTAACACTGGTTATTAAATACATACCAAGTTGTCACACAACACCCATTCTAACATTACCCGTAAATCTTCTGCATTATACAGTGGTTCAGACATGAACATGGTCATTCAGAGTGGGTCTAATGTGAACTGGTTCACTGGGGGACCTCACAATGCCCTGCGTGTACCCCGCCACGGTGAATGGGTTTAGTTTTAGGCCTAGAAGCTTCTCCAACCTCTGGTAGAAAAAGGCATCATCACCATCTCATGTTTGAAGGAGCTTTTAGAGGAACCAGACGTCTGGTTCCATTCACCACCACTGTGAACAGTTCTGACTCGAACAGAACGCATCACCCCACAGCAAGAATGACTTTGTTTACATCTAATTATGCAGAAATTGTGAAATATGGGTGGAGTTCAATCCCATCACAATAATCATAATAATAATCATAATAATAATGAACTATCAAAATAAAGATTTGAGTCAAATGAACCAGTGTGAACGTCCCAACAGCCACACACACACCAAGCAATGCTGTTGGTCAGGTTTGTGAAAGGAGAGCAGCAGGAGAACTCACCCCATTTCCTAAACCACTGTTTATTTTAAAGGTCAAACGATGACTGAGGTATTTAACTCTTCTCCCATGACAGTGACCCGGGTCCACTGCAGCTCAGCTGACCGGTTTCCTCATTTCCCTAACAAAACACCTCCAGCACGTGCTGGTGACATGCACAGTAGTGAACACACAAACTGTACACTACAGGACAATACGCTGTATTCATGTTAGATTAGACCAGGGGTGCCCAGCTCCGGGTCTGGAGGCCAGTGTCCAGCACAGTGTGTAGATTTCCCTGGTCAAACACACCTGGTTCAGCTCACCTGTTCACAGCCAGGTGTAGTGAGTGTGTTTGAGGAAAGGGACCGTTAACCTTTGCGGGACACCGGCTCACCAGGACAGACACATGAAAAGCCTGGCAGAGGTCTTAATGTTATAGCCATATGGCACTCAAGTCTGAGAAATGTGTTTTTGTGGCAATTGAAATGCTGGTGTCAGATCATTTTCATCGAATTGTCAACCCTGGTACATTACAGGGTGTATATGGAAGGGAAAAACACCCATAAATATTCCCCCACATTTTAGTCATGCAAGCACAAGCCTACATAAAGCACAAGCACAACCCCTGAATTTGAACACCACTCCTAAATATGAGAACTGTTCCAATGTTTCTGTCCTCGAAATGTTCCTTCCTCGTAAAATGTAAAAATGAAGCACTCTTCATCCAGCAGATGGCGACATATCCACAGTAATGGCATTCCCATGAGGCCTATGGAAGGGGAGCCCAATGTGGGTCCTGGAGGGTGGGTGTCCAGCTGTCTGGTAGCTCCCTTCCTCAAACACACTCACTACACCTGGAGATGAGCAGGTGAGATGAACCAGCTGTGTTTGAGCGGGGAATTTGACAAACACAAGGCCTCCAAGACCGGAGTGGGACATCCCAGGACTATGACCTCTAGCAGTGCAGAGCAACGATAATACTGTCCGGTCAACAACAACAACAACAACAAAGAAAACAAAATCAAGTGAGTGACAGAGAGAGAGAGAGAGAGAGAGAGAGAGAGAGAGAGAGAGAGAGAGAGAAACCAGATCTAATAATAAAAGGCCCACAAAGGGGATTATGTAAGACGTACCAGCGATCTTTTTATAGGACACTGTTCAAATGCCCATTAATGTCTGAATTCCATCTATACATAGAACCACACCAACCAGCCATAGCATTAAGACCACATGTATAATATTGAGCTGATGAAAAAGTTCTGACTGTGGTTCACTGTGTTGTTCTAACTCCTTTGTATCAGAGCTGCATTAACAGTCTGTGCTCCTCTTTGTGATTGGACCACATTCTCCACATGCATCTGTGAGCCTTTGGTGCCCATGACCCTGTCACCGGTTCACCGGTTCTCCATCCCTGTTAGGCACTAACTTCTATAACCGGGAGCCTTCCACAAGAACTGCCATGTTGGAGACGCTCTGGTTTGGCCCTCTGATCCTTCCTCCAGCATAATTGATTTCATGAACTGACTGTTCACTCTGTGCCTAGTATCTCCCAACCCTTGATGAGACGCACTGGAACCAGATCATCAGTGTTACCTCCTGCCCGATGGTTTTAATGTTGTGGCTGATAGAAAGAAGCGTGTCAAACTCAGCTTGTCTCAGACTCTTTAAAGCCTCTCCTTAACTTGGAACAACTTCCAGAGGAGCTATAACGAAGACACAGCAACTGCTTTGCCTATTTTTAAGTGAAGGTGACCGTCATTGTGAACACACCCCAGCACACAAAGTGCACCACAGTGAAATGTGACCTTTAACCACTTCACACGTGGAGAAGTGGAGCGGGACGGTACCTTTTTCAAAGGTTCCTCATACCACTTTTCCACTGCGCTGGTGCCGGTTCCAGTTCTCGGCCAGTGTCAAAGTTGGGAACCAATGTGAACCATCCTGCTTTTCCACTGCACTGGTGCCCGGATCTGGGCCAGGTGACTATGTCATAATCTACGCCCACTTCACCTCATTTCACAAACCAACAATGGCAGAACACATCTTGTATTTTCAGGTGATTCTCAGATCTTCATGTTCAAAATCAACTTTTGAAAGAAATTGCCAATGACAAAGATTCCAAGACGACAGGTGAGATTTGTAATCACTTCTAGTTAATTTACCGGTTTTTCACTTTTCTAGTCAAGGACTAGCGTTAGCTCAGATTCCCGCCCACACCCGATGACATCACAGGTTCCCGGCCCCAAAATCAGGAAAACGTTTGTGCTTTTCTGAGCCAAAATTGTGGAACCGGCACCAACATTTTTGCAGGAGAAAAGCATGGCACCGTTAAACTGACCAGGAACGGCACCGGCAGTAGTGCAGTGGAAAAGCACCATCAGTGGTGCCCAGGTCAGAACTTGAACCTACAACCCTCCAATTACCAGGAAAAGGTCCTAAACACTAGACTGCTTGTGGCAGGTCCTGACTGCTTTGTCTATTTGCATTCTTATCTGTGTGAACCTCAGCGCCGGAGGACACGGACACACCCGCGGCCTGTCGCTTTACCCCATGAGAGTAAACAAAGCCAAAAACAGAGATCCACCCCTCTCGCCAGGCCAGAACTTATGTAAATGACAAATTTTAAAAAGGGACTTCACACTGAAAAACAAGCTGCCTTTAAATAAGCCCCGTCTAAAGCAGAGGCAATAAAACATCAATAGCCAGTCAATCAGCACTGTTCCTGACATTTCTTCACTTCAGGAACATGTCCGGTGCCTTTATCCCGAGGATCCTGGGTGGTTAATTCACAGTGGAGAAGACTCTGTGGAGAGATGGTAAACAGCCCCCTGCGCTCGGTGCAGCACGTTGGGGTGTGGGCCTGAAGGTGCATGGAGGTACATTTTAAAACAAACAAGCAACAAAAATGGTAAGAACAGCAGAATCGGCTGCTTTCAGAAGGCATGTGGTCAGTCACTGTCCCGGAGTCTTGTGCGATTGGCCAGGACTGAAATGACACATGTTGGCACAGTGAAGAGGTTCCATGAGCGATGAGAGTCAAACACACAGTCATAGTCTGGAGGTCCAGCACAATTTAGTGGCTCCTCTCCTCAGACACTCTCACTACACCTGGCAGTGAACAGGTGAGATGAACCAAGTGTTCCTGAGCAAGGTGATCACCAGACTGTGCTGGACACAGTTTCTCCAGCTGCTTCCACACGAGCACCAGAAACATCTCTCCCTCTCTCTTCAGTCCACTTTCTCGTGCATGTGCTGCTCTGTACTCTCCTCAGAGGGTGGGATCTGGACATGATTCTAGAGATGTTTCCAGTTCAAGGTCATCACACATTTCTCCAGATGAGCCTGTAGGTGGTTCTAGGACTTGCCACCATTCTGGAGATGTTCCTGTACAGGATTCTAGGTCTTTGTGCATTTCTTGAGATGTTTCTGGAGAGAGTTCAAGGTCTTGATGGAATTCTGGAAATGTTTTTGTACAAGATTCTAAGTCTTTGTGCAATTCTAGAGATGCTTCTGGACAGGGTTCAAGGTCTTTGTGCAGTTCTGGAGATGTTTCTGGACAGGGTTCTAGGTCTTGATAAAATTCTGGAGATGTTTCTGTACAGGATTCTAGATCTTGATTAAATTTTGGAGATGTTTCTGTACAGGGTTCTATGTCTTGATTAAATTTTGGAGATGTTTCTGTACAGGGTTCTAGGTCTTGATTAAATTTTGGAGATGTATCTGTACAGGCTTCTAGGTCTTTGTGCCGTTCTGGAGGTGTTTCTGGGCAAAATTTTAGGTCTTTGTGCAAGTCTGGAGATGCTTCTGTACAGGGTTCTAGGTCTTTGTGCAGTTCTGGAGATGTTTCTGTACAGTGTTCTAGGTCTTGATACAACTCTAGAGATGTTTCTAGGATTTTGTGTAGTTCTGAAGATGTTTCTGTACAGTGCTCTATGTATTGGTGCAATTCTCGAGATGTTCCTGTACAGGGTTCTAGAACTTTGGGCAGTTCTTGAGATGTTTCTGGACATGGTTCCAGGTTTTCCTGCAGTTCTGGATATGTTTCTGTACAGAGTTCAAGCTCTTGGTGAAGTTCTG
This sequence comes from Lepidarchus adonis, assembly GCA_037576955.1. Lineage (NCBI taxonomy): Eukaryota > Metazoa > Chordata > Actinopteri > Characiformes > Lepidarchidae > Lepidarchus > Lepidarchus adonis. The sequence continues at coordinate 20,784 of JBBIGC010006278.1, read as the reverse complement.
ATGATATTTCTGGACAGGGGTCTAGTTCTTCCTGAAGTTCTAGAGATGTTTCTGTGCATGGTTCTAGGTCTTGATACAATTCTGGAGATGTTTCTGCACAGGGTTCTGGCTCTTGGTGCAGTTCTGGTGATGTTTCCCAACAGGGTTCTAAGTTTTGTTGCAATTCTAGAGATGTTTCTGTAGAGGGTTCTGAATCTTGGCACAGTTCTAGAGATGTTTCTGGAGAGGTTTCTGAATCTTGACACAGTTCTAGAGATGTTTCTGGAGAGGGTTCTAGACTTTGGTACAGTTTTGGAGAGATTTCTGGTTCATTAAACAGTTTTGGGGATGTTTCAGAGGATGGTTCAAGGTCATTATATGGTTCCAGGTCCTCATACAGTTCTGGCCATGGTTCCTCAGAGGGGCAGTCTTCTGAGGAAAGATCTAAAGACTGATCTAAAGGCGGTTCAGGTTCTAAAGACGATTCAGATGTTGACCCTAAATCTGGATCTGCCTCTTTGGAGCCGGTTCTCTTCTCCCAGGTTGTGGCTCTGGCTCGGCAGGCGTCCAGGAACCCGCCGATGAGCTCAGAGTGCTGGTAGATGATCATCCCGGACAGAGTCAGTGCAGCTCCAGCACAACTGAGAGTAGACAGCTGGCTCTCAAACAGCAACTGGGACAGCAGCAAGTTTCCCACCACATTCAAGTTGCCCAGGATGTGCAGCGTGACTGCAGAGGTGAGACTGATGACACAACAGCTGGCCAGGTTGTAGAGCACAGAGCCAAGGCAGCTGAGCAGGATGAAGCCCCAGAGGTGCCGGTCGTAGTGCAGAGGTGACTGCAGACCAGCCCAGTTCTCCAGAACCAGGGCAGCCACAGCCAGTATGCAGAAACTGGGGATGGCCATCAGGTAGAGCAGGAAAACTGAGTGGATCTTCTCCTCTTGGAGCAAGATGCCTAGAGAAAAACACAAAAACACAAGATTAGACATCTTGGATTTGAGGACAAGCGGATTGCATATTGGCCCAATACAATTTGTGAGAAGCTCAAAAACATCTAGAACCACCACAACTCAAACCTAAACCCATCAGCCCATGGTAAATTACTTTATCAGAACTTCTCACAGTGGTGGGGAGTGGAACCAGTTGTTCCCTGGCGTAAGGCTCTTACATGAAATGGTAATTAAGATGCTTACTGATGCCTAAGACATGAATTCAAAAAGAAAATTTAAATTCAACAGTAAATAAATTTTTGTGTGTGACATCACGACTCCTGGTTCCATTCACCACAAGTGTGAGCGCCAGCATGCAGAGGCTAGTCTCAATAGGCAGTTGCGATGCCGTCTGTGGGCGGAGGAAGCAGTGTGCTGCTCGAGGAGTAATCAATGCTGATATGAGTCAGCTTCTATATCAGCGTGGTTGCTCCCGGTCGCCTTGCAGTCTGTTCTGGTTGGTGCAATTGTGACTTCTCCCGCTGACCATGCCCCCTTTATAATTTCAGTTCTAGAGTTTAGCTCATGAACTGCTGTCCTTAATAAAATTCCCGCAGGCTGGCAAGCTGCCCCTTGCATGAGTTCTAGCATGCACACTCCTTGGGCTTCCCCCTCACCCGGTAGCAACACTGTGCTACTTCTGGTTACAGGAGGTGTGCTCCCATAGGAAGGCATGTTCCGTTTAGTTCTCGGTGTGGTGTGGGCTTGATGAGGCTCCCACACACTGACGGCAAGCATGCTCAGGAACCTCTTCTGGTTAGACGCTGTAGACGTGCACTGATTCCAGAGAAGGCGTACTCCTGAGGGGAGACGTGCTCCTGATTTCCGAGGGGCATCCATAGCCTTTGGTGTAGGTCACTGATCCTAGAACCATATTACCTGCGGCCACAACAGCGCCCTCATAGTTTTCCACCTCACCCTAACATCATGTCGCTGTTCCATCTCTTTTCGGCTGAGAGCTCCATTGTTTTTGTTCACCACTGCATATGGGCTCTGTTGTTCCCGTTACAACCGCTGTAAATGTAAAGAATTCCACTCTCTCTGAAAATGTAGAAAAACTGGTGGAAGTTCCCTTTAAGAAGTCAACAAAGCAGACTTAACATCAGTGTTGAGTGATCTGGAAGAAAAAGATAATAACCGCCCAACAGCCATTTGGATTAACATAAAATTCAGAGATTTAAGTGGGGAATGTTTCATCAAAACATAACTTGGCAATACAACCTATAAATTACATGATGTACATCATCCAGCTCTAATTACAAGAAAATTGACTCCAGTTATTTCATTACAGTGGCACCTGTCGGGGATTGAGATATATTAAGCAGCAAGTAAACAGTTAGTCCTTAAACTTGATGTCCTGGAAGCCGGAGCATAAGGATCTGAGGGTCTTATTGTGAAGGAGCAATTACAGAACAGCAAGTCTTCTGGAGTGTTCCAGGTCTGCAGTAGTTAGTACCTACCAGTGGGAAGGACATGGGTAATGGGCACCCAAGGCTCATTGATGCATGATGCATGGGTGTGGTGTGATCCCAAAGAGGATCACAGAGTAGATAGAAAGGAGCTAGAACATACTGGTCACCACAGTCAAAGCTGTTTCAGCAGCATGAAGGACCTGCTCACTATTAATGTCATGGCTCTGAAATATAACAGCAGGATGATGGTCCATCAGAAAATGCTCAGATTGGAGAAAAACTGGACCATGACATCTTTCCCGTTTTCTCTTCCCAAAGCAAACAGAGGTTACTTGAGTTTTATAGTAACACGTCATGCACAGTAAACACCCCTGACCTCAAAAACACCAGGGGGGGTCAGACTCTAAATAGACCCACTGAAACCGGACACCCCACCCTGACCCAGATGAGTATTTCGGTATGGCTCTGGAAGCTGTGGGGAGGTGGAGGTAATTAAGCTGAACCTTCAGGGAGAAGAAAGCTTCAGAAAAGCTTCTCTCCATAAGTCTGCAAGACGTCCTCTCACCATGACGTAGCTACGCAGTTTAGTGAGGAACTAGGAATGGAGGTTCTCACAGGAGCACTCGTTCACCATTCAACCCTTAAAAATAATCATGTTCACACATTTCTTTTTCAGGCTGATTGCTATTGTGGAGAGGTGGAGGTATGCTTTAGAGAGGAAATGAATGGACATGAAGAGTTTGAATGAAAGGGAGGACAGCGACGTGGATACGATGCAGGTGGAGGTGTTGGAACAGTTGGGGAGTGTGCAAGACAGGTGAAGAAGAGAGGGCAGGCAAGGAAAAGTGGGTTGAGAAGAGTAGGAGTGATCTGTGATAGATGGGAACCAGCGAGAGTGAAAGGGAAAGTTTACAGGACGGTAGTGAGATGGGCTGTGTTATACGAGTAGGAGACGGCGACACTGATGAAAAGACAGACAGCAGATACTAAGGTTTGTGTTGAGAGTGAGGAGGATGGACAGGATTAGAGATGAGGATATTGTAAATATGGTTGTTGAGGATGGAGCAGAAGAAGAAGTAGCAGCAGAAGACGAAGAAAAAGAAAAGATAAAGGAGAAGAAGGAGGAGAAGAAGCAGAAGAAGGAGAAGAAGAAGAAATAGGAGGAGAAGAAGAAGCATAGAAAGGAGAAGAAGATGAAGGAGGAGGAGGAGAAGAAAAAGATAATTGTAGAACTGTATTTTAACAGACGCGACAATAAATTGAGGAAATGTTCATCAAAGAGCCGCTTCATTAGGTCCATCTACCGTGTACTCAGGGTGATGGAGCTCCTCTGTGGCTCACAGGTACAGACTACAGCCTCAGTTAGTCCTGCTGTAACCCTTCAGCAACACTGAGGTGCTTTCATGCAAGCAGATGTTCCATTTCCCCAGCGCTACCAGCTCGAGGCCTGAAACTCAACTATGAAGCGTGAAGTTTGGTGTTAACTGGGTCAAAGCACCATGAAAATCCTGTAGATCTTTAATCCTCTTCTTAAACTCTTTGTTTTGGGGCTTTGCTCCATTATGCAACTTCTTCAAGGCCAATAAAAGTGCAGAAGCCACTCGCTGTACTAAGGAAATGCGGAGAATTAGCCTCCATGTGACCTGAAGTTGGAGCCATCACTGTTCATCCTTCCTCATGTAGAAAGCTGAATTGCTCTGGTGAAGTGTCCACTTAGTGTAATCCAGTTCAGCTGAGGAAAAACCACACACCACGTTCTCCTAAATGCAATAAAAAATGTTTTTTTGTCAATTGTGATCATTGTCTGATTCTCTACTTCATTAAGCTTTGATAAGAGACTGGCAGCAGACCAGTCAAACACACACTGTAGAGAACGAGGCCAGGAACGGTCCTGCTGAAACCATGGATTTCCCGGCAAGGACGCCACCTTTATGGCAGCATATGTCTCTCTAAAATCCCATCATACACCTCTGCGTCAATGGTGCCTTCACACACATGCACATCACAAATTGTGTAGGACTTGTTGCACCCCTCCAGCTTAACCCACCATACTCCACCATACTCCACCATACTCCACCATAGAATGACAAATAGTGTCTGATAACAGTCCGTGTTTGGCATAGAGAGCATTGCTTCTGTTTTATCCTAAAATCAAGCTGAAAAGACTAATCTACCAGAGCACATGTTTTCACTAGCTTTTTGTCAATCAGAGATGTGTAAATATATTTATTTTTACATAATGTATTTATTTTTGCCAAATATAATCGAGTTGGTCGGCCTTAGAACTTCTGTAAATTTGTTCATTTAAAAGAATTTACTCGTTGTTTAAGAGGATTCAACAAAAAGTGTGTAATGCTCTGAAGTGATGTAACCATGATGTAAGTGGAGGACCCCCTGTATTATGTTTGATTATTATTTGTTTATCTTTGTAAATAATGTAAATAATCTCCCAGTGTTTGTGCGGGTTCTCCAGTTACATCCCACTGTCTTGTGGTGAACTCCTAGCATTATTGTTAAATCCCCATTTCAAAACAGACGCCCCAAGAATCCATCCCCAACAGCGATGTCATTTTTTAAATAGAAAATTCTTAATGTGGAAGAAAACATTTCCAGTCACAAAGTTAACAACTCTTGTTGATGGGAGATTTTAAGTATATTAACTTTTTTGCCTTTTAATTCTTTTTATTTACTCTGCGGCTTCTTGATCTGACCGGCCCAAACCTGCAGTGTTTTCTGCTGCCCTGACCTGTGCATCATTTATAAGCATGTGTCCTAAAACCTGACTCAGCATCTGAAAGTGTTGTGTTAAGTGGGTCAGAGCAGAACGAAAATCCTGAAAAGTTTTAAATCTTTTTTAAAAGGTTTCTGAGAATCCACCCCAGAGCAGCTCCTCCCATCTTCATAAAAAGCTGGAAAACCTCTTTAAGATAGCACACTACACACAACAATCAGCAATTACATTAAAAACACCTGCCAGTGAGCAGGTCTCCTCATGCTGCTGAATCAGTGAGCCTCGGGCGCACATGACCCAGTTGGATTACTATTGTTAGGTACTAACTACTGCAGACCTGGAACACTCCACAAGACCTGCTCCATCACAATAAGGCTTCAAACCCTCATGCTCCTGCTTCCAGCACATCAACTTCAAGAACTGACTGTTCACTTGCTGCCTAATATATCCCAACAACCTGGCAGGTGCCCCTGTAGTGAAAAAACGTGATAGTCAATGTTACTCACTTTCACTGGCAGTGGTCTTAATGTTATGGCTGACTGGTATATATACAACAAATACTGTTTATTAAAGGCCAGATTGTCTCTTTAATAAAATAATGTCATAAAAAGCTCCTATCCAATCAGCTCCTTGTTACTATGTGGCTAATACAGTTACTCTACAGTGGTCTTGTTGTTTACAGGTTTTCTATAATTGGTCTTGTTTTATGATTCATGCAGTTGTTCAGCAGTGAACAAACCCAACATACACTCATTAACATAAACATCGACACTGTAACGTTTCCCATCGTCAAGTCAAGTCAAGTCAATTTTATTTATAGAGCGCTTTTTACAACTGACATTGTCACAAAGCAACTTTACAGAGTTTATAGAATCCGGGTCCGAGCCCCAAATGAGCAAGCAAAGCGACAGACGATCTCGTCTCTTGCCTGGTTTCCTGTCACGTTTCTATTATCCATGTCTATTTTTACGTTTACATCGTCCATGTGCTCTTTACGCCGCCTTAGCATTGCCCCTCATCAGTGCCCTAAGCTATGTCTCGCACCGTTTCCTCCCGTTCCCAGGTGTCCCATGTCTAACCTTCGCACTTAAGCTCGTCTTTCACCGTGTTGTAGAACTGTTGGAGGTCACGCGATGTGTTTGACCTTGCCATTGATGACCCCTTTGTTCATTCTCCATGTTCACGCTTCAGTTGTTTCATGGGTTAATAGCATGTGTAATATGTAATTTTATTGTCAGTGTTTTTATTTTGTTTAAAACAATAACTTTTTAACTGTCCACAACCTGCTCTTACTTCCATTAAAGACACAGTGGGACTTGAAGGTTTGTGACTTTTTAAAACATCGAACAACTTCTAAAAGTGGACAAAAAAAACAGTTAAACAAATTATGCAAAAAATAGTGTACTTGTCGTGTACTTATTGAAAAAACATATATATATATATTTTATACACAATTCTACTTTTAAGCCTCAAATATGCACTGTCATATTTATATTACTTTTAGAAACATATTCAGCTTCATGATGCACTCGTTCATATTCAGCTATTTATCGTAGATTGTCTGACGCAATTTACTTCCCGTACGTTTCCGTGGCAGCAAAGTGCATTAACACATATGGAAACTCAGCTTCACTAGATTCTATGAAGCAGCTTTTTAACGGTTATTGGATAAATGCAGTGAAATTGTCACTTTCAGGGAAGATCTGCATCTCTGGGAGTCAATGGAGCAGTGGGCGGAGCAGGACGCTGGGCTATTGAATGCTTTTGATAGACAACATGTTTACATTGTACATTGGTGTTACATTGATTTAGATCTCAGTTCCATGTGGATTCACAAGCGAAGTTGTGAGAGTAACTGTTGCACGTTGTGCATTATTGGCTGGCAATATAATCTATTTCTGTTTGTAAAAATAATACTTTAAATTAAAAATTTGTTTGTTTGAGCTTTGTAAAGTTCAGTTTTTCAATCAAATCTACAAAGTAGCTTGTGGAAAGAGACTTGCAGCTAGCGAGCTGTACATAATGGCAGAAGATGCAAATACTGTTCACTTGCTTTTGGAAAAGTCATTTAATAATCTTCATTATGAGGAGAGACTCAGAATTAAACAGCTCTGCTGGTCTGACAAGCTGAACTGGCCGAAAAAAAATATATACTTTTGGCCTTTAGATGAAACCTCAGAATTAATGTATAAATAAAATTACAATTTTGTGCTACAGAACTAAAATGAGCTTCCCCTGTTTGAAGGACTAGCAGCCGCTACTGTTCAGGCAAATCCAAAGGTGTTCATAAAGCCCAACCTGAACACTGAGACTACTGTCAGCTCCCTCACTGTAATAAGGGCGAGACATTCGTTTCTCAGGAACTTCTGTAGAACCTTTAAACTGAACCTTATGATCCCAGACCACAGGACAACCGCCCCGACTTACAAAACAAGCTCCATAGTAACGTAAACAGCTGTGTGGGACGTAGTGACCACAGTAGTGTGGTTTCATAAGCCAAAAGAAGAGTATGATGTCAGAGGCTGTCGTTTATGGGAAATATTTCCATTCCAGAACGCAGTGGCTGGGATTTTCCAGCAAGAACCTTCAGACCTGTAGAGCAGCTCCATATTCTACCAACAAAAACGACGCCGTTTCAGCCTCAACCCAAATGTAGACAAGTTGGCTTAACACAGACTGAGAATTGCCACCTGATACGTCTCACATGTTCGTCTCTAGCATATGTGTCTCAGGTTACTGTTAACACACAGATTTTTGTTGTTGACTTTATATGACTTTGTAAAATAGCAGGATATATCTCGTTCATAAAACATTATTCAAAATAAGAGCACACATACAGGTCATATAAGCGAGAGATGAACACATGAGCTTTTTAGTGACATGTGTTAGATGGTAACGCTCAGGTGCTGAAGGCTCCTTCCATCTCCACACCTAAAACTCAGACTCGCTTTATAAGTAATGTGTTATTACCATCAAAAGCTGTTTATCAACCTCCATTAAACAACAGAAGAAGAAATACCCAGCGCCAGAAAAACGCATCTACACACAGTATCTAGCACTGTATCCCACAGGGTTCTCTAGGGCTGAACTGATAATCATTTTTACATCAAAATTGCAATTTACAATGGCTGTAATTTTAATTACATCCTATATAATCTAGTACTGAGTGGGTGCTGTAGTGGTGTAGTGTTTATCACTGTTCCCTCACAGCAAGAAGGTCCTGGGTTCTGGACCAGGTGTGTTTCTGTGTGGAGTGAACAAGTTCTCCCCATGTTTGTGTGAGTTTCCTCTGGGTTCTCCAGGTTCCTCCCACCGTCCACAGGCTTGGGGTTTAGGTTGAGTGGCTCCTCTACAGTACCCACAGGTGTAAGTATGTGAATAGTTGTCTGTTTCAGTGTTGCCCTGTGATTGGTTGGCCTCCTAACCAGGGTGATGGTGATGGGCTCCATCTTCCCTGTGGCCCAAATGAATAAGTGGTTTGGAAAATGCATAAATGAATTATCCAGTACTCAGGAGTTTTAACTGATTAGGTTTATAATAAAAACTCAAATCTGGCAAAGGCTGTGAACTACTGCACTCAAGCCTTACATGACAAAAAAACAATAACAATAAATTATATATTTTTTAAAATGTGATGTTTTCTTTTATCTTTCTTTATTGCCCCAGGGGTCAACAATGACATTTAGGAGGCAATTATTTTTTCACACAGGGCTAGGTAGGTTTGGGTATATTTTTCCATGTAAAAAAATGAAATTCCCATTTAAAAACAGCATTTTGTATTTACTGGGGTTATCTTTGTCTAATAATTTGCTTGATGATGCAAGTGCAACAAATACACAGAAATGTAAGAAATCAGAAAAGGGGCAAATACTTTTTCACAGCATTGTATATTGCAACCAAAAGACTGGTAAAAGGAAAAGGAAAAAGAAATCTCAAATCATTCAGTAATACTGTTATCAATGCACACAGCCGAGAGATACAGGCCCGGGGCATACAGCATCAGAAACCACATATATTAGAGAAAGCGTAGTTCAAAATTATAATGAGAGTTGATTATTTGTTGATTATTTTTATCACAAGGGGTCCTCAACTTATGACGATATTCCCTTCCTCATCATGTGTCATAAGTCTAATTTTGACGTACGTTGGAACCCCTTACATAAGCGTTTACTGTGTTTTGTCCTGGGGCCATTTCTCTGTCATTCTACCAGAGGGAGACATTCACCCACATGTGGCTCTGTTTTGCATTTTTTGAGCTTTTTATTAAAAGGTACTTTCACTTTTCTCACCAGGGAAAAAATTGGGGTTTAGGGGCAGCTTCGTAACCATGAATTTTCGCAAGTCTAGTACGTCATAAGTAGAGGACCCCCTGAATATATTAGTGTTCTAGGGAAGGCAGTCGTTATACATAAGCTTAAATTGCCTGTTACCTGCATTAAATTCACAGATCTAGTGTAAAACATCCTTCAGCCAATAGAAGAGCTGCACACACTTGATTTTCCTGCAAACTGATGTTTTCAGCTCAAATACTCGAACAATAGCCAAGCCACTAAGATCAGAGCCATGGTTCTCACAGAGAGGATGAAATGTTCATACTCACTTTGCTGGATGCTCTTCACGCCGCGCAGCATCGTAGCGGCGAAAACGAACAAGCAGCCGGTCTGGTCAAACTGGACCTCACCCATAATGCTGAACGATGCCCCGAGGCAGATGGGCATCATTGCCGTGTACTTGAGGATGTGGTGTTGCTTCCCCAGGACCAGGGATGATATGGCCAGGGTGAAGATGGGGGTGGTGGTGTAGATCATCTGGGCAAAGGAGAGCTGGACGTAATTGAGCCCCACGTTTCCGAATGCTATGCTGGCACAGAAGGTCAGACTCAGCAGGAACACCTTGCACTTGGCGCTGGAAGTGAGGCCACGCTCGTCCAGCCCTCTGCGGCGCACAAACCAGTACTTGATGAGCCCATAGTCCACCACAATGGCCGTCAGCATGTGCAGAGCCGAGAGGAGTAGAGGGTACCTGAAGTTGTAGACGGCAAAGATCCATTTGTTCAGGCTGGATATGGTGGTACCAGTCACCAGCCACACTGCGACAGCAGACAGGAGGTGAAACGTCTCTGGCACCCTCGTCCTCCTCCATTTCGGGATGCCATCGGTGCTGCTGATCATGTTCGTTGCATCTTCACGCCTGCAGGGCAAACACATCGTCAGCACACACCAGCAGAACAACACACTCATGTTTGCAGCCTGGTAAGCTCTGGATGAGTTCTAGCTAAAGTTGTAGCTCATTTGGGAAAACATCTTAGACATCCTGGAACCTGTCTCTGACCTGCAGGCTCGGCTCTGAGCTGGGGTATTTGAGACGGGCCAGGCTCCGCCTTCAGCTTTGCTCACATGGGTAATTACAGTGTACACACAGCGAAGGGGCCAGACCTGCAGTCTCCTTCCTGTCTGTCTGCTTTCAAACGCACCTGAGGGGAGAAAAAATATGATCATAAATAAATACATAAAAACACCAATTAGCAACAACATTAAGACCATCTGCCCAATATTGAGAAGATGCACTGTGTTTTCTCTCCAGCAGGGGCTTTGCTCCCTACGTGCGTCAGTGAACCTTGGGGGCCCATGACCCTGTGGATCACTGTTGGTACTAACTAGTGCAGAGCTGGAACACTCCACAATACATGCTGTTCTGGAAATGCTCCATCACAACAAAGCCTCAGATCCTTATACTCCTGCTTCCAGCACATCAGCTTTGAGAAATAACTGTTCACTTGCTGCCTAATATATCCCACCCCCCTGACAGGTGCCACTGTACTGAAATAACAAGTGGTGTTAATGTTTTGGCTGATCTTTGTGTATTAGTGCAGTGTCAGTAAGTAATAACCTCATAATAAACCCACTGTTTTCACTGAACTGCTTTGTGATATGTGTTGCCGTTGTGCTGGTGAGTGTAGGTCAGTGTAGCGGACGGACTCTCTCCGGTTCGCCCCGGGGCCTCGGCGCTGCGCAGCACTTACTCGGTGGAGGGGAGAGCGGCCTGGATCCGGCGCTGTCCCGCGTGCAATGCGGAGCTGTTTTTAACCGCGAATACAGGCGACCTGCTTCAGCTGTCGGAGGAGAAATGGAGGCATTAAAGCCGCAGTACCGCGGCAGAAGTGATGCGCTGCTGGAGCCGCGGTGCACAGGCGGATAGACGGCGCGAGCCCAAACAAAGCAAAATAAAAGTCCCACTGCACGCTGTAATAAACCCGCCACACATCCTCACACCAGCACAACACGCCTCAGTGTTCTTACCCAGATCCTCCGGCTCGGTCACGCGCTCCTGGTGGACGACGGGACCTTCTCTCCTCTGTCTGTCTCCGTCTGCTGCCAGATCACATGCGCGCGGCAGCTATACGTCATCGCTCAGGCTCACGATTCTCTGTTTACCCCACCCGTACTCCACCCGCCCTCCTGACACTGAATTGGCTAGTCTCCAGCCTCCGGACCTGGGATTGGCTAGTCTCCAGCCTCCGGACATGGGATTGGCTAGTCTACAGCCTCCGGACCTGGGATTGGCTAGTCTACAGTCTCCGGACCTGGAATTGACTAAACTCCTGCCTCGGACATGGGATTGTCTAGTCTCCAGTCTCAAAATATGTGATTGGTTAGCCATGCCCATCTAAAAATGTGATTAGTCAACTGTGTCCAACCTCCTGAAATGTAATTGGTCAGCTGAGTCTAACCTCCTGAAATCTGATTGGTTAGCTGTGTCCAACCTCCTGAAATGTAATTGGTCAGCTGAGTCTAACCTCCTGAAATCTGATTGGTTAGCTATGTCCAACCTCCTGAAATGTAATTGGCTATCCGGTTTCAACCTTCTGAAATGTGACTGGATAGCTGTCTCCAGCCTCTAAATATGTGAATGGCTAGCCATGCCTGCCCATCTAAAATGTGATTGGTCAACTGTGTCCAATGTCCTGAAATGGGATTGGTTAACTGAGTCCAACCTGAAATGAGATTGGTCAACTGTGTCCAATCATCAGCAATAGGATTGGTCAACTGTGTCCAACCTCCTGAAATGGGATAGGCCAGCTGTGTCCAACCACCTCAAATGGGATTGGGCAACTGCGTCCAACCTGAAATTATATTGGTCAACTGTGTCCAATTTCCTGAAATGGGATTGGTCAACTATGTCCAACCTCCTGAAATGAGATTGGTCAACTATGTCCAATCTCCTGAAATGTGATTGATCAACTGTGTCCAACCTCCTGAAATGGGATTGGTCAACTGTGTCCAACCTCCTGAAATGGGATTGGTCAACTGTGTCCAACCCCCTGAAACGGGATTGGCCAGCTGTGTCCAACCTTCTGAAACGAGATTGGTCAACTGTGTCCAACCTCCTGAAATGGAATTGGTCAACTGTGATCAACATTCTGAAATGGGATTGCCCAGATGAATTCAAGCTCCTGAAATGGGATTGGCCAGCGGACCTAAGGTGAAATCCATATTTGTTTACATTTAACACATTGCTTATCAGGCAATGACTGTATATACATCAACTTCAAGAACAGACTGTTCACTTGATGCCTAATATATCGCACCCCCTGACAGGTGCCACTGTAATGAAATAATAGTCAATCTTACTGACGTCACCTGGCGTTGGTGTTAGTAACGTTATGACTGATTGGTGTAAATATAAATGAGCACAGTTCCTATTGGCTGCCTTGATTCAGGAAGTCGTTCAGGCTGAAACACTCCTTATAACTTCACTGCCGCAGTGTGAATAGGGGAATACATAGTAATAATGTCATTTATTACATTAAAACAAAGGAAAATTCGGTTTCCATGATTTGAGTTTAGTAAAGCTTTGAGCTGCATCCCGATATAGGAAAAGTGCTCTATAAATAAAGCTTATTATTATTATTATTATTATTATTATTATTATTATTATTAAAGCATGAGTGAAGTACACACACAAAATATTAACAATTTAAAAAGAAATAATAGTTACAATGGTAGTAATAACAACTATTATTAGTAGTAGTATTAGCATTTAATAATTAGTTTTTGCTTTTATTCTCCTTATTGTAATCAGCACTATTTTGTAACAAAAATGTTATTATTTAATAATTAGTTGCTGTTATTATTACTATTATAATTATTACTATTCTTATTCTTATTCAATAATAATCAAGTATAATTACTCAGGTCTTGGTTAGTAATGTTCTGAGCTCTTTACTAGGTCCGCCTTGTAGCATAACATGTTCTTCGCTTGGACTGATATGGCATAAGTGTGTCTGATGCTGAAGGCCACTTCCTGTCTGATCTCTGGTGCTGCTTTCTCTCAGTAAATGACATTGTTCCAGCCCATAGGTTTTAAATTCCACAGCAAGACCCTGGAACCAGACGTCCCCACACAGTTCAGGGCTCTGCTCAAACACACCAGCTTCTACTCATCAGTTTACATGGTTCTCTTGGGTTCCAAACAGGGATGTAAACTATGCAAAGCAGTGCAGCTCCAGAACAGAGGAGCAGTGGAGTGAGTCATGGGTGTGGTTATTTTTGCAGGAACGTACCTGTTCAGCAGCTATAGGTGTGTCCCAGACCTGTTACAGTGGGAGGCCTCACTTCTTGGTTTACAGTGATTCCCTCCTGATTTGCATGTTTAGGTTTCTTTAAAGCTCATTTACAGAAACTAGAGAGAAACATTTACATGCTGCACAAAGTTCCATCAGCTGCTGTACACAGGGCTGTGGTGTCACATTATTATAAATAAATAAACAAATAAAACATTAAACAAATGAATAAATGCTCCCTGGGCGTCTCTGTTGACGGCAGTCCACTTGTGCACGTGTGCACGTGTGATGGGTTAAATGCAGTGAATAAATTTCCCACTTGTGGGACTATAAGGGGATAATAAAAATAAATAACTTTTAAATCATAATTTAATTTTAAAACCCACATGTAATTTAAAAAATTTAATTACATTTATGCTGAAAAAATATCTTAAGCTATGAACTAAATGTATTTATTTATTTTAATGGTTGCTGGTCAGTTTCCATAAAGGTCAATACATCCATCGGTCCATCTACCTTTCTATCGATCTATATACCTACCTATCTGTCTGTACATCTGTTGACCTGTCCATCTCTGTATGTCTGTCTGTCTGTCCAGCTATTTATCCAGTCATCTACTTGTCTGTCCATCTACAGTATCTATTGACCTGTCAATCTGTCTATGCAGCATGTACTAGTTACACAGTGCCCTCTTTTGGCTGCAGTAAGAAGTGCACAGAAGCTCATGAGAATTACAGTCACAGCAGCAGGAGATGATTCCACAGCCCCTTCTGTTTCCATAAAGGCCAACAAAAGACGACAACACACTTCTCGTGTTTTAAACTCTTCATTAATATGTGATGTTCAGCTTGTTTTCCACAGCCAACACTACACCCGTAAATTCACATTGTATGTCGAGGCTACTGAAGCTGAAGTTAAAGCGCAGGTGATGTTCACATACCAACAGTGTTTTTTGCTTTCTAGGAATATACACCACACCAGCACTGAAGACAGTTCCTGGGTTTCAAACTGTCCAGCACACACAGATATGATCATAATAACAATAAAACTCACTAGCAGTGTAGTCCATAACCTGACCCAAGTTATATCTACCTCCAGGCATCAGCCAAGTTCTCATGCTCCACAGAGAAAAGTTTGTGCTTCACATTATGTCGACAAACACGGATCTCCAGCATCGGTGTGAGCTCACGTGCTTTGTGCTTCTGCATAACGTTCCTCACTGAGGAACAGTCCTGTTTGGGAATGTATTGTGCAACCAGGCAGAACCTGCAGTGTTTGGTGTTGGCTCCTCTCAGACACACCCACAGTCTTCTGAAGGCTTGGGAATTGTGCTATTCAGCAGAATCAGGTGCAGAACCAGAAAGAAGACGTCTGAGATCCTCAGTACTCTGTAGGCTTCTCTGCATGGTTGCCGTCATGACAAAACCCTGTATCTCAGGAGTGGGATCTTCAAAATGTGCTTATTTTAAAAGAACCTGTATCAAACCAAATAGGTAAATGTAACTTTGGCCTGCTAGTGGTTTAGAGGCAGTCATCTAACAAAACAATAGCATTTGAACAAGTTTGGGATGAGAATGTTAGAATTTGGGTGTTTTTTGGATTTGAATTATAAAAAATAATTAAATAAATTAAACCCAGAATAAAATGTGGAAAGGTAATTTTGAAAGTGTAATTTTCAAAATTAAACTTCATTTTCCTCAGGGAACACCAATCTTAAACAATCTTCAATTGTTTTGGTGACGATGTGGATGATGTGGTATTATACTTTAAACACAGCTGAATCAAGTAGGCCGAAATGTATGAAAACCATACCCCCAATGGAACACTAATAAATCATTTAATAACAGAAAATTCATGGGTCAAACTGGCTAATTCATCTGCAAAGGTCTTTGTTTTAATGAACCAACCCAATTACAGTCAAACCTCGTTAGCTCTAAATTTGGTGAGAGGCGGGGCTGGCGAACTGTCGTAATGGGGTAAATACATGGAAGGAAATCTGTCCTGCAACCTTTCATGGTAAAAGGCGGAGTTGGCGAGATAACGGGGTTTGATTGTACATGTACCTATTTGGTGCACATCAGTTAAGCTCCACCCTCCCACAGTATTATGGCTGCTTTTTCAGTGAGGGGCAACACAATCCACTCAGAATAGAGCTTATTTACATGTATCAGTTTTATACAATTGTAAATTCATATTAAAATGAACTAATATAAATAAACTATGAAAAATGAGCCTTTTAATTCAAGTTATTCCAAGTAATTTAAGACCATATTTATCAGTCAGGTTCTTCGACAAATGATCTCAGTGTAAAACATAAAATCCGGAGTAATTGAAGGAACAAGATTTTGAAATGGCAGCTTTAAACACAGGAGCTATACTGGACCGTAGCTCATCAATACAAGGGGTCCTCGGCTTATGACGTACTTGACTTACGACAATTTGTGGTTATGACGCTGCCCCAAACTCTGTTTTATTTATGTTTTTTTAGTGGTGTGAAAAGTGAAAGTACCTTTAAATAAACGCTCATAAAAAGCAATACAGAGCCTCAGGTGGTTGAATGTCTCCCTGTGGTGGACTGACAGAAGAATGGCCCCAGGGCAAAACACAGTAGACGCAAATGTAAGGGGTTTCAACTTATGCCAAAAAAGGAATGGAGCTCTGTCGTAAGTTGAGGACCCCCTGTATATTCACTGCTTGGTCTGCAAGTTTTGTGTCTGCACGCCATCTGTGGATTTTTCATACCCCTTTTCCACTGCACTGGTTCCAGTTCTCAGCTAGTTCCAAAGTAAGGAAACCTTCGCAAACTGACCTGCTTTTTCCACTGCACTGGTGCCTGGATTGGAGCCGGGTGACTACATCATAAACCACGCCCACTTCACCTCAATTCACAAACCAACAATGGCCAAACACATCTTGTGTTAACAGGCGATTCTTCAGCACGGAGATCAGGTCTTCATGTTCAAAATCAACTTTTTCTGCATCTTTTAGACATTGAAAGAAATTGTCAGCGACAAAGATTATGAGCAAGACGACAGATGAGATTTGTAATCACTTCTAGCTTATTTGCTGTTTTTTTGCTTTTCTAGTCACGGACTAGCATTAGCTCAAATGCCCGCCCACACCCGATGACATCACAGGTTCCCGGCCAAAATTGTGCAACCGGCACCAACTTTTTTGCAGTGGAAAAGCACAGCACCGGTTCCAAAATTGTGATCCGACCCAGAACGACACTGGCACCAGTGCAGTGGAAAAGCACCATCAGTGTCACTACTGGGCAAAGAATGGTCTATCACCCAAATAATTCCCGCTCTGGGGCAGTCCTGCAGGGGATCTAATGACAGAATCCCATTACTGAGCCAGTCCTCAGGGCCACGTCCACCTGAACTAAATCACACCTCAGAAATAAATACTTTTTTACTAAATGTTACTAAATGTACTAAATGTCCAACCAGAGCTCTATCTGCTGCATCTGTAGAACACAGTCATTTACCAAATACAACATTTCCCTGCACTAGAACAGAACAGATCACCTGTTGACCACAGATACACTTATCATAGCAAAATGCATTTAGAAATCAATGGGCAGTTAAAAATAAAATAGAAGTAAATGGGTGGTTACATAGTTACTTCAAAAACACACTTACAATTAGAGTCAACGGGCAGTTACTTTAACAAATATATATATGACAGAAGTCAATGGGCAGTTATTAAAAAAAATATAATAGAAGTCAATGGGAAGTTGATTCAAAACACACTTATGATCACTGAGCAGTTTCTTCATAATCCAAGAGATGTCAATCAGAAGTTAATTTTAATGCTGTAATCAGTTTGCAGTTGGTTCAAAACACACAGTAGAAGTCAAGGGGCAGATGCTTTATTTGCTATCACAAGTGTGTCTTGAGATGAGGCAACCATGTCAACATGTTTGTGTCATTTGACCATATTATCCAGAAGCAGCAGATCTGGTTGGGAAAAAGCTGGAGATCTTTTTAAATGTGAGTAGAGAACCTGAGCTGAGTGTTTCTAAGTGTGACAACTAAAACATAGCTCATAAATAAAGTGCTGGAAGTCATGGTGCTCAAATAAATGGACCTTCTGTGCAGCTATCATGTCACTATTCACAAAATGTGTGCACACACATGCCCACCACACTCCAAACACACAATTGAATCTACTGTACACAGCTAAACGAGTGGCACAGGTAATGTGAGTGTAGATATATATTCAGATCCTCCTGTTTGGGAAGCACTGTTGAGCAATGTTCCTCAAACCCGACACAACATGAGACCACATCACACATCCTGCCTTGCACTTCCACCAAAAGCTCATCAGCTTGCAGTGAAGCCTCAGAAGATGGCCGGACACCGAGTCCAGTCCTGCTTCTCCTTGGCCTCCCAGTAGCCTCCTCTGTAGACGTAACTGCTGTCTCCTGTCTCTGAGTCCAGCCTCTTCTCGAACCACTGTGGCTGGTAGGCCTCCACATCCCGACCTGTGAGACAGAGAGGAAAACACACAGAGTGGATCTACAGGAAGGTGCTAATTCAGGCAAAGACCATCAGTACCGGGAGAATTAATGGGCTTCATGGACCTTCAAGTGGTACAAGCATTGGCCCCACCATTAGGAGGTTGTACCATCTCTGATGATGCCACAACCACCCATGGTCTGGAGTCTCCCTCTGGGTAAGATGGTTCTCGATCTCTCATCACTCAGGAGTAAGTGTAAGGGAGACAATATTGGTAAAGTCTGCAGTGCCGTGGTCTACAAGGAACTAGGTTCAACATCCCTATTCCTGAGTTCCTCTAGATGTTCCAGGGGTTGTAGAATTACCATGTACCAGAATGTAGGGCTTAAGTCTGGTCATAAACCAAGTAACTGGGTGTAACCTGAAGACAACCTGAAAAACAAAATGCCAGTATTTACAAATGTTATATTTAAAAAAGAATAAATAGTGTTAATAATACACATATGATAATATTGTAACATGCTGCCATCTGTGTCCACACACCAACAGAAGGTGGCAGTTCTTCTCCTTCATGCTGCCTCCCTTCCTCACCTTCCCCAAACACACACTCAGGTAAAACCATGAGTGAGCACCATAATGGCAAATAAATGTAACAAATGACATCAAGGTCTCGGTTGTGTTGTTAAAGCATCTTAATTTGGGATCTAAACCTTGTCTGTTAACCCTCAACAGGACAATTGGTGTTTTTCCATGTCTTTTCTTCACCTGCACCTCTTTTGTAACTCATGTTCAGGTGTTGTGTTGTATGTAATCATTTATTCTCCATTGTCTCAGTCCCTCATGGTTGGTTCTCTGTTTATACCATTTATACTGTTCATTCTGTTATTATTCCTGTTATGTTGTTACAGTTAGTATAATGTGTTCATATGTAGATGTTCGTTCACTTATTATTAAACCTTGTTAAACTTCATTCATCACCTTTGCACATACTTCCTACAAGAAATCCTTACAAAATGGTAGATACTGGAAAATAAATGTTAGGACCTCTTCCTCCTCGAACCTAGCTCTTCTATATTTTAGTATCCAGACTGATCATGATAATAAACAGAGAATTACAAACTAATTTCTACAACCCTATTTCCAAGAACTTTGGGACCCTATCTAAAATATAAAAAAAAACACAACACAATGATTTGCAAATCTAATAAACCTATATCTTATTCAAAATAGAACACTGAAAGCATTTCAAAGTTCAAATTTACAAAATTTACCATTTTAGGGATGTTTTGATTTGGATGAACAACCATATATCATTAAAGTTGTAACGGGGTCATGTTTACCACTACGTAGCTCTTCTGTTACCAACATCTGGGAACTGAGGAGATCAGTTGGTGGACTTTTGGTAGAAAATGTCTGGGACAGGATTCAAGCTGCTCAAATGTTCTGGGCCTTTGTTGTATTTTGGTTTCCTGATGTTCCAGATGTTTTTCCAGTTGCTGAAAGGGTCTGGACTGCAGGTAGGTGAGTTCAGCAGCCATGCTGTTGTAACAGATGCAGTATGAGGTTTAGCATCATTCTCCTGAAATATGTGAATTCTTCCCTGAAAAAGACGTGGTCTGGATGGGAGCATGTGTCGCTCTAAAACCTGGATCTATCTTTCAGCAACGATGGAGCCTCTCCAGAGCTTTTCATAGGCACTAATGCTCCTCCATACCATCAGAGATGCAGGATTTAGTGCTGATTACAAGCCGGATGGTCCCTCCTCTTTATGGGTTTATGAGATTTTTATATTATTGCATTGTTTTAGAGCATTATTGATATTGCCTTCAAAATCAGCTCAGTAAGGTGTGAAGAATCAGGCTGTGAAGAAAATGCAAGTGTGGAGCTGAGATGTTTTAATGTTTCTATGAGTTTCTACTGCTGTCTGCCTCTTACCCTCCTCCAGGGCCAGGTTGGCCTGTGCTTCCCTCGTCCTCCTCTCCAGCCTCTGTCGATCCTCCAGACGCTGTTTGTGGGCATTGGCTTCGTCCCAAAGCCCCGCCTCCATCAGCCTCTGGTCCGGCCTCAGGCGGCTGTCTGTGGGAGCCACACCCTCTTCGGGCTCGTTCAGAGTCAGAGCCAGAGCAGAGAAATAGTGCATGTTCTCCGCATTCTCACTGAGAGAGAGAGAGAGAAAATTCCTTTACAGAGGTTCCTCGACTTACATTGTACTTTGAAAATTGTGGTTACGTTGTTGATCCCCCCATTTAAACATTATTACAGTGTAAAAGTGAAAGTGGTAAAATAAAACACTCTTAGTTGGCTGAATGTCTCCCTCTGGTGGACTGACAAAGGAATGGCCCCGGGGCATTACACACGTAGGTGCTTATTTAAGCGGGTTTCTTATTTAAATTTGACTAAATTCGTCACACTCTGAGAAACAGAACTTCGACATAAGTTGAGGACCCCCTGCGCTCAGCACAATAGCCCCGTTTACATGGACACTTTTTTCAATCCGATTAAATTTAATCAGATTAAAAGAACTCAACCGAACTGTTTACATGAGCATCAAATAAAGAGATCCACGTATGTTCCACGTTTACATGTTCCAGCCATTTAATCCGATTGTACATTATTTTGACAAGCGCCGTGGTAGATCTATGCTA
>JBBIGC010006277.1:0-48150 GCA_037576955.1 Lepidarchus adonis | reverse complement strand
CACACACACACACACACACACACACACACACACACACACACACACACACACACACACACACACACACACACACCAATGGGTAATGTAGAGTAGTCAGTCAACCTAAACCACAAGCCTTTGGACAGTGGGAGAGAACTAGCTGCTGGTAGTCACTGGAATAATGCAGGTGAAAATGTGCTTTTGTGTGATGTAACACCTTTTAGCCAATTGCAGTGTGGAACTGACTGCTCGTTCAGTGGAGATTACTGACCTCCAGCATGGGGCTCTCTCTCCGTCCCTCTATCTGTGTCTCTTTGCTCGGCGGAGTCGGTGGGATCGGTAAGGGCTCACGACTCTGCGTTTGTTCTATTTTAGCTAATTCAGGTTCCTCCATGGGCAGACCCGACACTTCTTCAGGCTCAAACACAACATCTTTTGTGGACACCTCAGAGGTAGAAACCCTGGGAGAAGGAACAGTTATGGGTTTCAGTCTGCATGTTCAAACATTTAGTTACATTAATACAGTTCTTAATTTTATTCAATAATGTTGATAATTCAATAATAAAGTATATCAGATTAATTATTGTAAACTATACTGAACTATTTTGTTCCGTTAAAAAAAAATATATATATAAATAACATACTATAATTCATCCAAATGAATAAATGTAAATGTAAATGTAAATGACTCAAGCGCATCTCAGATGGACCAAAGGGCAGTGAAAACTGCATCAGTTAGTCTCCTCAGTTCCCAGAAACATGTGGTAACACTGGTAAACCTGCCTTTTTGTGTGCTGCAGGCAACACATTCTGTTTCTTTTCACAAAATACAGTACAATTAAGTTGGTCAAAAGCTCAAGAGAGTGAACACATCACACTTTACATTTTAATTTTTCTGGGAATGGGGTTTTATAGATACATTAGATTAATTTTAAATTCATTCTGGATTATTAATTTTATTGGAACAGGTTTTTTTTTTAGAGTTTTGTTCTGAATATAATTGTATTAGAACCTCTTGATGATCGTTAGAATGATCTGTTCCTTCATTTTTATACAGGTTCCAACAAATAATCATAAAGGTGTTAAGTTCATCAACTTCACAACTTTTATTGGGAAATATTATAAATATTGTTGTTGTCGTCATTGTTGTTGTTATAATGGTTGTTTTTATTATAATTGTTGTAATTATTGTTGTTAATGGTACAGTCCTATTTTGAACTATGATATAAACGTTCGTGCTCTCCGTCTCACTCTTTCTGTCTCACTCTTTCGGTCTCACTCTTTCTGTCTCTCTCTCTCTCTCTCTCTCTCTCTCTCTCTCTCAGCTTTTCTATTAGACGTACAGCTCCAGGGAGATTGTGGATCCCGGTAACTCTCTATGTATGGCCTCCACTTGTTCCTTCTCTTGTTCTCTCTCTCTTTCTCTCTCTCCCTCTCTCTGTTTCTCCTGCTCTCCTGGAAAAGAACTTCAGATCAGACTCTTAAAGCAACTAAATGAATAGTTAAATGTCAGTTTGACTCCAATGCCAGTTTGGCTGTTTATCTGGTTCTGTTAACCATCCAGATGTTTGGGGTGTGGGAGTGATGGAGCCTCCTCACCTTCTGGGAAATGGTCTGGTTGTTCCAGAAGCATGTCAATCATATCAAACTCCTGCAGCTCCACCCCCTCAAACTGGATCGAGAGAAAGAGGGAGAGAGAGAACATTCAGCTGGTCATATTGACCTGCAGTAACTATGAAAGGTTGCTATAGTGGTGCTAGCAGTGGTACCTCAGGTTCAGGCATTGGTGCGGGTTCTGTCTCTGCAAGAGTGATGGACTCCTGACTGGCTGTGATTCCTGCAGAGAGGACAATTAACAGTTTCAACAATTCTTAGTATACTATATAAAATATAACCATGCAAATAACGGAATTGACCTGAACTGTACTGGACTAAACAACATTAAATTTATTTTAAATGAGATGAACTGGATCTTTTCAATCTGATCTGGGGTCTCATTTACAAAACATTGCATAGAACTCATGCTAAAAGTGTATGTGCGCTCAAAAGACGAAAATCATGTATGCAAAGAAAATTTATAAAAACATGCGCACATGGATTCACTGCAAATTCTGCCCCCTACACGCCCTCATTCAATCATACATGGTAAATGCAAATTGCCTCAGGTATATTTAACTTGTGCACGCAAACACACAAGGATCATTATATTGATTTTCCTCTGCGCTCTGGGGGTCTGAAAAAGGAGCATGGAGCCAGTGTGTGAAAATGCCCCTGTGACCTGCATTTTACAACAGAAACGATTCAATACATGAACAATGAAAAGTTAGAAATGACTCAATGTTTTTATTACCTGACTAAGAAACCACAGCATAACCATGTTTGTCAGGACCCTGTTAGCATCACAAGTAACTTTCACATTTATAGAATGCACATGTTTTCTATTTATGTTCGTTTTCATATTGAGCTCTTATTGCAATGTGAGCAAATGTACGGTGTATTACTCACTAGCACAAGGAACTACTCACCACTGTCCTATTTTTTGCTCCAAAACATTGGGTCAGAGTTTGCGCACATTCTACCTACAAGTTTGTTTCAATAGATCACAAAGTGTGTGTAGAAAGTGACATATACATCTATGGGGTCCCGTTTTGTGCATACGCAATGGTTATAAATGAGACCCCTGATCTGATCTGTACTGAACTGATGTGAACTGAACTGAGCTGAACTGATCTAAATGGATGTGATCTGATCTGAACGGAATTTAACTGAACTGATATTATCTGATCTGATCTAAACTAAATAGAACTGAACTGATCTTATTTGATCTGAATTGATCTGAACTGATGTGAACTGAACTGAGCTGATCCGATGTGAACTGAACTGATCCAAGCTTAACTGATCTGAACTGATGTGAATTGTTCTGATGTGAACTGATCTGATCTGAATGGAATTGAACTAAACTGAACAGATCTTATCTAACTGATCTCACTTTTTTGATCTGATTTTATCTGAACTGAACTGATCTAATCTTATCCAAAATTATCTGAACTGATTTGATCTAATTTATTCTGATCTGATGTAATCTGATGTGAACTGATGTGATCGGATCTGAAATGATCTAATCTGAATTTACCTGAATGGAATTCATCTGATATGAAATGATCTAATCTGATCTGCACTGGACAGGACTGTACTGTGTTTGTCTTAATTGATCTGAACTGTAAGATTAATTACAGAGATGTTCTCCATTCTCTCCTTCAGCACTGACTTTATTCTCTCTCTGTGCTCCACACAGCTTAACATTAGACATTGATGCTCCTGCTCTTTAATGACTAACTGTTTCGCCTGCTGTGCACTTTTACTCACCATCCAAAGGGAGGCTCGGCTCTCCCATTTGTTCAGCCAGCTGCCAATCAAACAAACACAAGCATGAAAGGACTGTGAGGGGTGACATATACAATTTTGTGGTGCACTGTGTTCTGACCCCTTTCTGTCAGAGTCAGTGTTAACATTCGTCACATGGCCCTGGGTTTATGCGTGACAAAATGGTGGAGGCACAGGTGGCACCAAGGTGGGCATGGCATCAAAGTGGGCACTATCATGAACGCTTTGCCGTATCGCTCAACAGGTTCCACAGCTCTGTGCATCGGGGGGGAGAACCGTCCCTAACTCCCAGGCTTGGATGTCTGGGATACCACCGGCTTTGGTCTTGGGGGAGGGAGTGTGAACCCAACATGTGACCACAGGGAGAAGACCAGCGCTGCTGGCAGCGCCTCCTGGTGCCAGGGAGTGAGGAGGCCCCTTGGGCAGCAGTGAAACAGTGTCTAAGGCGCTAAGCTCCACTCAGGACCATGGAGAGCGACACCGCGGCAGAGTGGATGAACACGTGGTCTCGGAGGCGGGAGCTCCGCCCTGATCTGACACGACTGCATGGAATCAGATGAGTAGACAGAGGAAAAACTGTCACAGAGTCAAGGTCAAACACGAGCCAACGAGCAACAAGTGAGCCAGAGAGCTCGAGGCTGAAGAGCTCAGCCGACATATGAACGGAGGCTCCGCCAGCTGACTGAGACTGCTGATGCAAGGTTGGTGGTTCGTGAAAAACTACTAAATTGGGTGCGGGTGCTCAGGGCTGAGGGTGCGGTAGATTGGAGAGCCTGCGCCTCATTTAAAGGAGCTGACAGAGGCCGAATGGAGGGTAAGAGCTGGAAGAAAGCCGGTCATTGCCATCGAAAAGCTGCCGAGGTCGATAGCAGAGCCTCCCCGAGAAGAAGAGCTGTGCCCGAAACAACAAAAATAATAATGAAAAAATAAAGACGAATGACCAGAGGTTCCAGAAACAAGGCTGCTGCTCAGAGCTGTGAGAGGAGGAATCAGCAGGCCTCCCGGGTTGGAATTAGCCCGCTTGTGTATTGCCAGCTCCCACCCGGGCCTGAAGATGATGGAGTCTGAGCTTCTTTCTCTCTCTCTCTCTCTTTCCCCCTTCTCAGGAGAGGAGGAGGCCGGTCATTGGAAGAAGAGGATCCAGTCCATGGGGAAGGCCATAAGAGCCACAACCCTGATGCTGAGGACGGAACTCGAGGCGTAAATGCTGGCGCAAAGGTCGCCATGATTGAGAGCCGCGGCGGAAATGACAGGGAGAGAAGATTTGCAAGAAGAGAGCGACAATGTGGCCTGTGTCAACCTGAATATTTTAACAGTAATGGTTGTTTTTGTGTGTTCCAGCAGTGCACCCTGTGACATCCAGGCAGTTCTCTGACGACGCACGTGAGAAATGCATCGCCAAGGACCATGCTTCCCGGGTCACAACCCGGTTCTATGGATCTGCTGGGAGGGAGTGACTGCTGGTCCCGAACAAGGGAACTCCAATCTCAGACTCTACAGTGAGCAAATTCCCCAAGAAATACGTCACTGAACTGAAAAAAGACAATAAAAAATTGGTGTCGTCTGGTCCTTGGTGCCTCCTGGCACGGTGCCCGCGTGACACATTCTGCACAACAGGAGCTCCTCTTTGGGAATGGATGAGATCAAACGGATTAGCTTTTACTCCCCGTGTGCATCAGTGACCTCTGGGTGCCCATGACCCAGTCGTCCTTCTTTGGATTACTTTTACGCTCCTTCTTCCAGCACATCAGCTTCAAGAACTGACTGTTCACTTGCTGCCTAATA
This sequence comes from Lepidarchus adonis, assembly GCA_037576955.1. Lineage (NCBI taxonomy): Eukaryota > Metazoa > Chordata > Actinopteri > Characiformes > Lepidarchidae > Lepidarchus > Lepidarchus adonis. The sequence continues at coordinate 43,002 of JBBIGC010006277.1, read as the reverse complement.
TATCCCACCCCCCTGACAGGTGCCATTGTGATGAAATAACTAGACAGTCACTGTTACTCACTTCACCTGCAGTGGTGTTAATGTTATAACTGTTTTTAGCATCCACAGCATTCATGTAAAAGTAGCATATTGTTTTAGTGTACGTTTAGTACCTTAACTCGCTGCCAAAATGCTAACACTGACCTGAATGAGGGTGCTTGGACTGGGCATGCCGAAGACCATAGACCCAAAGAACGGGTCTCTCGCTCCCTCTGTCTCATTCAGAAGGGACAGAGCATCAGGAAAGGTGTGGTGTTGCCTGAAACAGAGCAAAATGCATAAACTTGTGACACATTGTGACCATGACCTCTGGTAATATTTTACTTCCCCTTTGTGATGACTTAAAACATAACACTTCAAAAAAAGAATGACAAGGTAAAGATTGAAGATGTGATGACCTGAATATGCATCTGGTCATGAATAATGTGTCATATCATCACAAATGCTGTACCCTTTTGGAATTTCATGGTTTCCTGCATTAATTTGTCATTGAATCTGAAAGTCTTTATTGAAAACAGCCATAAACAATGTATATTGCTCGAGGGAAAACTTTTACAGAAATTTAGCTGACGTACAGACATTCTCACATTATATTGAAGAATGTTCTGATATACTTGCAAGCTGACCGGGCCCTGATGCCACAGAGCCTGATATTTTATTTACCATACTTTACAGTTGGGGTGATGTTTTCATGATGAATGCAGTTTTTACACCAGATGTAGTGCTGCGTGTTTTTCCTAAATAGTTCAGTCTTAGTTTCTTCAAAAACACAAAACATTTTGCCAGTACTGCTGTGGAAGTTCAATATGGTCTTCTTCTAATTTCAGGCATGCATGGTCTTTTTAGTCAGCAGCAGCATCCTTCATGGTGTCCTACCGTAGTTAGCCAGTTCCAATGATGCCTTCAGATCTTTCGCTGTCACTCTGGATTTTTTCTTTACTTTTTTTATTAATATTAATTGAGCGCCCACTTCTTGGCAGAGTAGCCACAGTCCCAGACTGTAGTCTGGTGAATTTGTAAAGTCACTGTGTAACTTAATTATTCTTGATTGTGGATCCTCTGAAAGCTCTTTTTGGCCGAGGCATGGCGCAAATAACATATTTATTTTGTGGGAAACAAACTCTAAATGCCCCTAGGTATGCAAACACTATTTTTTGAGGTCATTAACATATGTTTTCTACTAGTTGCGTATGGTTGTTCTCAAAAAAATACCTACCCTTGACTTAGATCAGTTCACATTTTAATACATAATTAATAATTAATACAGAAAATCATGAAATTCCAATGTATAATGTATGGTTTAATACTTATAACAATTAATAAAACCATTTAAAACACCTTCTGATGTGGAGTGTAGAATATTAGAATATCTACACTGTACTTGCTACTATAAGTTAAATTAAACGGTTGAACACATCATCAGTCCACATCAAAAACTCAAAGCAGAGTAACTTCTGACCTGAGTTCCTCCGGCAGCATGTCTATCTGAACCTGCCTGTGATGGCGAAGGAATCTGTCTATGGCCTCCTGGATCTCATCTGAGACAAATTCAGCAAAGAAAATTATAATAATAAGCCACAGATTAAACCCTTAGACTCTGAGAGACTCATGACTACAGAACAACACATTAGTTTCATAATAGATACTGAACCTAATAATATAAGGCAGATACTGAACAGTTTATAACAGATACGAAACAGTATACAGTAAGCACTGAAAAAATTATAGCAGATAAAATATTAGCAAATAGTGAATAATTCATAGTAAATATTGAAAAATTTGTAGTAGATACTACATAGATACATAGTAGAAATTGAATACTTAGTAGATATTAAATTGTATAGTATATACTGAATAGTTCAAAGTAGATATTAAAACTTCATAGCAGATACTAAATTGTATATAGTTGATATTGAATAATTTATAGTAGATACAAAACAATTATAGTAAATACTGAAAATGTTTAGTATTTGTCCCGAAGGTATTTACCCTTGCGAACAGAAGGTTGCAGGTTCAGTTTGGGCACCACTGAAGTACCCTTGAGCCTTGGGCACCTCTCATAGCTGCCCACCAATGAGTTAAATGTAGAGGTCACATTTACTTGTGGTGTATGGAGTGTTTAAAATGACAAATAGTCACTTTCACTTACCAAATAATTTACAGCAGATACTTAATAATATATAGTATATATTGAACAATTAATAGTAGATCATAAATAATTTATAGTATTTACTGAATATTTTACAGTCAATACTAAATATTTTATATTGGATACTGAGTAATTCATAGCAGATACTGAATAATTTACAGCAAATACTAAATAATACATAGTAGATACTGAATAATTCGTAGTAGATGGTGAGTAATTTATGGTAGATACTAAATAATTTAAATCATAATAGATACTAAATATTTATAGCAAATGCTAAATCATTCATAGTAGATACTAAATAATTTCTAGTAGATACTGAATAATTAATAGTGGATACTAAATATGTTATAGTAGATACTGAATAATTCATAGTAGATACTAAATAATTTCTAGTAGATACTGAATAATTAATAGTGGATACTAAATATGTTATAGTAGATACTGAATAATTCATAGAAGATACTAAATAATTTCTAGTAGATACTGATTAATTAATAGTAGATGCTGAACTTTTATAGTAAATACTAAATAATTAATAGTAGATACTGAAAAATTCATAGTAGATATTGAAAAATGCATAATGTATCATTTTCACAGTCCATGTGTGTTGTTTTTAAATGGGCAATATGAATAAAGGCTTCTCTGTTTATACTCCAGTCGCATTCACTCTCACACACACCTAAGAGGAGCTGGCACTGTCGGTGGAAGATAAGGACGACTCCATACTGCAGCTGGGAGGAGAGATAGAGGGAGAAACGAGGACGAGGGAGACCCAGAGAGAGAGGAGCAACCCGGACCAAAATGTAGTCCATGATGTCGTTGCTGTGTGAGAGTGTGAGAGCAGGTCAGCGACAGCGATGTGGCCACTCACTCTCTTTACATGTCAGTTGTGAGGTTGTTACCAAATAACATACAGCAGTGATTGAGAAATATGTCTAAAAGAGGAACTTCACCTGTTAAGATACAATCATTCAGAATGTGCTTGGTGTGAAAGGTTCTACAGAAATCAGAACTGTTCACAATGGTGTTAAAAGGATCCAGACGTCTGGTTCCTCTAAAAGCTCTCTCACAGAAAGTTCTTCCATACAATGGTTTTAAAGACGTTGAATAATGCCTGACACATGGTTTTACTAGAGTTTGGAGACATTTAAGGCCTAAAACTAAACCCAAACCCAAGGTCCATCATCAACATTCCATAGAAACACTCAATTAGGGTGGAGAATCAATAAAATGACCCTATTTGACACTGAGGCACCTGGTTCCAATTACCACCACTGTAAACAAATTGATAATTAAGTTGGTAATGACTTCATATGCTCATCAGTGACTGAGTTATGTGGAAACGTTGAAAAATCATAGAAATTCCTATTTGACGACTTGTGGTCGAGTCTAAAACCTTTGTAGCTCCACCATGCTGGCGTAGTTACAGGAGTGCTTAAACGCTGTGAACTCTTAGTGAAGTCCTAAGAGTAGATGCTGAAAAACTAGTTAAACAAATAAACAGAAATTATTATGTTTGGTCATGTAAAAAAATATCCAAGAAAATATCTGCATGTGGCAAAAGTAAGTGAACCCTTAAGATAATCATATCATTTAAAGGAGAAATCTGAGTCTGGTGTTTTCAGTCATGATGGGATGACGAGCAGGTGGGTTTTATTTAAAGAACATGGATCCTGTTAATGGTGCACATAAAGCTGGAAAAGATGGAGTGGTTTAAAAAACAGATGCTGTTTTAGGTCACCTTCATATAAAAGTATAGAATGTTTCAAAGGGTTCACAAACTTTCAAACTCCACTCCTAGAGACTGTAGCCCCATCTGCTGAGAAACAGTGTGGGTAGCTCCACCTCCAGCCCTTCATCAGGGGTCAGTTTCATGGCCGCTCATATCACTGCTTTACTGAGAAGACCACCACCCTTAATACAGTCTCTACACGGTGGAGCTCTAAGCCAAGTGGAGCTCTTATAGTGAGCTGGAATAGAAGCTGCCTTACCAGGTGCTGTGGACGTTGACCTTGAGGAGGTCCCTCCGATTAATCTTTCGGAATTTGGTGGCCGCCAACCTGAAGAAAAACACACCACACGTTTAATATGGCTACTCTTCTAGTGAAGTTCCTGCAGTATTTCCTGAATGCACCGTTACACTGGTCAACCATGACATTAAGACCACCTGCCTAGAATTGAGCAGGTCCCCCTAATGCCGCTGAAACAGCACTAACATTCTGCCTCATCAATGAGCCTTGGGTGCCCTTGACACAATCACTGATTCATAAGTTGTCCTTCCTCGGGTCATATTTGGTACTAACTACTGCAGACCTGAATCACTCCACAAGACCTGCTGTGCTGGAGATGCTCTAACCATCACAATAAGACACTAGTCAATATGCCTCAGGGCCTTACGCTCCTGCTTCCAGCACATCATCTACAAGAACTGACTGTTTGCATGTTGCCCAATATATCCCCCTTCAGGCGTCAATGTAATGAGATAACTAGATAGTCAATGTTATTCACCTGTCAGTGATGTTATGGTAAATTGCACTGCAGTTGAACACATTGAGTGTAGCATGGCTAATAATGTTCCAGCTTTATTTACACATATCATTGATGTTCCGCAGCTATGCTCTGACGTAGTTGAAGAACTGACTAATACAAACACTCTAAAATAATAGAGCGTTGTGACAGCCAATAGGCAGCGTTGTTCTACACCGTGGGCTACAGCGCTGCAACCCTCGACGCTTCAGACAAAAAAAGCTGGAAAAAGTGCAGTGACACCCCCCCCCCCCTTTTTTTAGACTATACACATAGCATTAAAAGTGAATAAATTAATAGAATAATGCCCCCTCTTTGGTCTAATAAATAATTTCATTAAATAGCGTATAATTTTTTGTAAACTGTTACAGCATTAAATCTCAGATATATTCACTGTTCAGAGAAAATTTATATTTCCATGTTTTTTTATTATTATTTAACTGTCAGTAAAAACTGGCTAATGTGACTAACAGCCACACAATTAACAATTTGAGCTAGCAGTTAACACAGAGAGAAGGGAAAAACTCACCAGATTGTGGAGAAAGATCCAGTTCTATAGTTGAGCACGTTCGGGTAATAAAACATTATGAAGGGTATTTTTAAAATCAGTTAATAGAATTGCAGAATATTTAAAATAAAAGTTAGTAATGTATTATTAACAATTTAGTTATGCAGCTAGTGAGCGAGTCCACCCTCTGGTCTAAGGCAGAATAAAGCGCTATGTTACTTTATTTACTCAAAGGCAATGTTTAGGGAACGTGTTTACAAAGGAATCACCAATCGGGCATGTCGAAAATGTCTCAGCCAATCCCGGCCTGCAGCTCCAGCCAGGCGGAATCTGATTGGACTGTGGGGTTGCCATAGCAGCACGGAGACAGGAGAGTGTAAAATATTGTTGTTTAGTGGAATAAATGAAAGACCATTATTATGTTTTAATACTGTTTTTCATTTGACGTTTGTGATTGCTGTATAAAACAGTTTTATATTAAAAGAATGTACGTTTGTATATATTAATATAATTAATGAAACTATGTGACATTTCATATCCATTAACAGTGTGCTCTCTGCAAACTTCATTAGCATTCTTAGAACACTTAAAACCATATATCAAACCTATACAGTGTTAAAAGAAAACCCAACAATTATGATCACCCCTTACTGACAAATAGACAAATCTGATCACACATATCCCTCATTGATAAATATAATCACCACCTCCCCGGGTCTAACCACAATCTACATCTGCTGCTACCACCACCACCACTACTACTACTATTGCAACAACTTGTTGAAAATTACAAGTGAAGAATCGTCTTGATTGATCGACAGAAATCACGTGATCAGGTTAGCGCTTCCTTTCTTGCATGTACCTCCTCGGTTCCCGTACCAGGAAATTGCAACGCGTTTTCCTCAGGCTGTTACTTTTGTGCCTTTTTGTGTTTCCTCCGCTCAGTATTCGTCACAATGTCGTCCTCCTCAAATGTCGTGATGATGAAGAAAGTCGTACAACAACTACGTTTTGAGGCGAACATAAACAGAGTGAAGGTGAGCGTATTTTATTGTTGAGTTTTGTGGATTTTTTTTTCTGTTAGCTATCAGGTTAGCCTCCGGATTAGGGCGTGTCGCTTGACTAGCTCACTTGGCTTGATTTTCCTTCGTTTCGTCGACGAATGTGAACTTTTTATACACTTTGTGGGGATGCACGCAACATTTATGGCCTGTTTTGTTGTAGTTGTACTATAAGTGAGCTAAAAACGTCGCCCGCAAGCGTTATTTAATGGCTGCCTTCTATTAAGGTGGCTAGCCCGGTTAGCTAAGCTAAGTGGCTAGACTTGGTTCTCCCGACAGTAAATATTCCGGGGATAAACAGAGAATTTAAAAGGTTAAGTGTAATTTTCCTGTGACTGGACAGTGGTATTATTGGTAATGGTTGTTTAAGATGCACATCAGGGAGTTGGTTTCGTTTTCTGGTAGTAGTCATATCGAATGATGAGCAGTGTTTTAAACGTATTCCTTAAATAAAACGTGTGTAAAACATGTAACGCACGTGTTGCAACGATGTGGCATTTGTAGACCGATGTTTTTCATGTACATTTCTGCTGATACTTATGCACATACAAAAACTTCTAGAAATAAAATTACCATGTCCGCTTGCATTAGAAAAAAAGCTGGTGGCTAGACGGGAAAATTATTTTAAGAGAATCCTTAGCATTTATTATATTCTTTATATATTCTGTTTGATGGATTGATTGCATTGATGGATCGCCATATATCATTGTAGGTTATGTACCTCAGTGTTAAAAAAAAGTTTGCAATATCAGCTTATCATACTGGGTTGTTTTCAGCTCCTGTAATGTAATGTTATAACGTTTCATGTTTTGTTTCACATATTTTCCAGGTCTCTCAGGCTGCAGCAGAGCTTCAGCAGTTCTGTATCCAGAACGCTCTTCAAGATCCACTGCTCACTGGTGTATCTTCCAGCACCAATCCCTTCAGGACGCAAAAGCTTTGCTCTTTTGTCTGATCTCTTATGTCCATATGACTGCAGTTGGTAAGAGCTGTAAATTAAACAACTTTATTAGGTAGTGAGTGCTTAAAGAAACAGGGAGGAATAATTCTGTATTAAGGATGCAAACTAACTTTGGGCAGTGGTGGCCTAGTGGTTAGGACATTGCCCATGGGATCAGAAGGTCGCAGGTTCAAGTCCCAGCCCAGGCACCACTGAGGAACCCTTGATCAAGGTACTGCTCCCTGGGCGCCTCAGGCCCAGTGCTCCAGTGCACGTGTGATGGGTTAAATGCAGACAATAAATTTCCCACTTGTGAGACTATAAAGGATAATAACTGAGAGAAGATTTGTTCTATGTAAATGTTTGTTTGTTTGAATAATTCATTTAAAAGGGGAAAAATTGTACATTGCATTTACTGCACTGGCATTAATAATGACTGGTGTCTACAACACCTAATCAAAAGTTACTGTTGTCCAAAACTTAACACACGTTTCTGTAGGTGTCTTTGTTAACTGTTTTGCCTTAAAATGCCTTGCATTTTCACTGTTGGACAGTTCTGACTTTTCAAATTCTCTGGAATTTTACTATTAATTATTATTTTGTGGTGTTTTTATATTTGGTATATTGTCGCAACTGTTTGAAATCTTACTATTAATTTATCTTGGCTACGGACATGTTTAGAAATGATCTGCTCTTGTTAAATGCACCCTCTTTCTTTTCAGGTTTCTTTTTTGTACCTGTGACATTTCTGCTGGGAGAAAAGACTTGACCACTGCCATGATCTGTAATAGAACCAGCAACAGTCTAGAACTGTTCAGCTAGATAAGCAGTACCTCATTCTATTGCCATACAAACCAGGATGCGAATGGATTCCACCTGATTCCTCAATTCAAATGCGCATAAAGATGTTAAGTTTGAACCGAAGTGCAGAAATAAGAATTGAGCTTTTTGTATTTTGTATATTCAGTCATATTTGAATCCAGCTTGGACAACAGTGTTTGTAGGTGTCTTTATAAGAACACCAGACTAACAAGTCAGCCTTAAGATTTGCTTTAGCAATGCTGTAGTTTGGTGGATTAAAGACTTTCTGAATTTTGTGTGGCACAGCAGTGGAATCTCAGTAATTTATTGTGCCTTTTTAACCATGTGCTCAATTTCTATCTTGTCAGCCATAGGCTTTTTGTAACAAATAAACCTTTGTATACATTACAGCTTTCTGGATTGTGTTTTTTAAGAGGTTGAGGTATATTTAAGGCTTCATACAATCTACAACATTGCTGTGAAGATTTATATGCATTCAGCTATGAACATTTTCATGTTTCTTGTCATCCTAAAGCTGTTCGATAGAACTCCCTCTGCTCAATGTGTTAAGTTTAGTCTTATGTGTACAGATTACAATGAAATTCTTACTTGAATGCTTCCTTCACAGATTAGACAAGGAACACACAGTGCAACAACAAAATACAATATCCTGGGATGCTTTATAACATTCCATCTAGTGCTTGGTCCTGGGCATTACCTTCTCCAGAGTCTCTCGCAGCTTTTCCAACGAGAGTATGCAAGCAGTGTATTTATTTTGAATGTAGGCAAACTTCATCAGCTCGCCCCTATTGGTCTGGGCCCTAAATTTGGTGAGCTATCATAATGGGATAAATCAAATTAAAGGAAATCAGTCCTGCAGCTTTTCAGGGTGACAGGCATTGTACAATTAAATTCTTACTTGAATGCCTTATTGGAGACTATATACAATATACACACACGGGAAGAGAGAGGATGAGTATGGGGGGTAAATATATACAATAAAATAATAAACAGTGCAAAATGAGAAGAAAAAATACACACAAACTAACAGGGTTTGACTGCTTAATTGCTTTGTGTCAGCAGTGGGGGCTCCCTCATTAAATGGACCGTTTGTTTTTGGAAAAACGGGGTTGACCATATACAGAGTTGTATGTAAACAGCACCTAGAGTAGATCTATAAAATTACAAGGTTAAAAAACCACATACGTACACTAGACCTGCAGAGATTTTTGACATTTGGAAAACATGAAACTGACGAGCAGTTTGTAACTAGTGCATCAGTTTGTCCAGGACTGTATCTGTGTATCTGTGTATCTGCAATAACATCCAAGACAGGTTCAATATTTGAAGCATTTGACTTGAATCCATATTCAAACCTCTGCTAGATTTCTGAGCGTATGAGGAAGTGCTGGAAATTGTCAATAATTAAAATCATCTGTGGGAAAATACCTAGATGTTTTCTTGATACTTTGGAGGTACTTCTGTGGAGGTCAACACTGGACAGGTCTTCAGTCTGGCTTCTCAAGTCTTTTCAACATCTTATGGCAAAAACTTTGCTGATTGTGTATCAGTATAATAATTTAAGAGTTTGTGAAGCTCTGTTCTTTTTGTGGATAATTTTGTCTTAAAGTAAAATGATGGCTCCAAAACAGCCAAGATTTCATCAAGGTAAAATTCATAATTTGTGGAGGTTGGTGGCCTAGTGGTTAGGGTCGCAGGTTGCAGGTCGCAGGTCGCTAGCCTGGGTACCACTGGGGTTCCCTCAAGCAGGGCACCGTCTTACTACACAGCTTCCTGGGTGCTGTTGCTCAACAAGGTCACATTTTGGTGTGGTGCACTTAGTGTGGTGTGTGATGGTGACAAATATTCCACACATACCCCACACATTTTCATTCTTTGTTAAAATGATTTTTAATTTTTATCTTTTTTATGTTCAATCTTACTCACTTTTCTGGTTTTGCTTTAGCAACAAAACAATTTTTGGGGTTTTTCATGACTGAGGTCATACATCAGCAGTCATAACATTTTACAAAAGTTTTTTCCTTAAAAACAACCAAAAAATCTCTTTTTCAGATAAACTACACTTTCATGAACCTTGTGGTCAACAGTTTCCAGGTTTTCATTCCGCCCATGCGATATAGAACTATATTCCGCAGCCACTGGGAGTTCTGGAGGTGCTGGTGTTATAGCAACAATCTCAATAACCCTAAAATACATTTTTATTTCTGACCGGTATAATCCAGCCTGTCAGAGTAGAGTTTCAAACAGCCTGACCCCAAGAATCCACACAAACTGACTTCAGGTTACATAATCATAATGTTTAAACCAGTTTATCACTACTGTGGTGAAAAGACAAGTAGTGCAGCGTAAGTGCCTACAAGTGTAACGTCCTGGAGTCATTCTTCCATCAGTCCACCAGAGAGACTCCCCCACTTATTACATCACTTTCACTTTCCCTTTCACACTGTCAAATGTTTTAAAGAGGTGGTGGGGGCAGCAATGCGTCGACTGTGGCGTAAGTCGAGGACCACCTGTACATTTCAATAGCATGATGTGTGTAAAAACACATTGAGAATGAATTACATTTTATGTAACTATCTATTTAGTGTCCACCCACCACCAAACAACACCTTCATGTCCTAGATCACCCTCCACCTGCTTTCACCTGCTCTAGTTTCACTAGAAAACTGTCCCACAGCTAAGTAGTCGTTACTTTTCTTCATTCAAATTTAATCCAAAATGTTAAGAAAAATGAATCGGAAATCAAATGCAATTAGAACGGAATGTATTATACGCTTTAAAATAAAGGAAAAGCTGCAAGAAAAATAAGTCCTTTTGTAAATAAAAGAAATAAGAACACTGAGATGTTTCTTTTGTTTCCAGTCTTATTAAGTGTATCGAATAGTGGGGCTTCAGTCATCTTATCTGTAAGCTCCAGGATGAGTTATTGCACTTCATTCTTGCTGCGCTGGGCTGGAGTCACATGGATTACTCATGATAGATAAGATGTTTTACAATCTCCTCAGTTTGCTTTCTCACCACCAGGCTTGGCCATGAACAATCCACAGTCACTTCCTTACTGACTTCCTCGACTTTGACCGTAAATATTTAACAGTTTCTTTAATATTAGCGTCATCTTTGGTCTTCACCAAGTGAACCATCCTCCTGAAGCCGTCTTCAAGCCCCGCACCGCTCATACCCGAACATGGCTGGACAAACCAGGCCCTGTTGCTGCACATCTTCCTCAGGTTGAACTTCTCAGTCATCTCCGTGGCTGTCAAAGCTCCCCCCACATCCTGCTTGTTGGCCAAAATGACCACGGGCAGATCTTTGAGGAGCTCACATCTAAGAGTGTGCTCTAGCTCACTCTTGGCTTCACCCAGACGTTGCTTGTCCGAGCAGTCCACCACAAACAGAATCCCAGCAGTGTCCTCGTAGAAGTTCTTCCAGTGCACTCTCATTTTCTTCTGGCCACCCACGTCCCACACGGTCACTGCGATCTTCCGCCTGTTCTGCCTTGCATCGATCATCTCCACATTGAATCCGACTGTTGGAACCGTCTGGAAACGTTCGTTGTATTTGAGCTTGTAAAGTAGGGTGGATTTACCAGCCCCGTCGAGGCCCAGGAGCAGGATTCGGGCCTCGGGAAGTCTGGATCCTTTAAGGCCCATCGCTGAGATTGCAAATATCCTCCGGGTCTTTTTAAACAGAGACTTCGATCCACTGTTCTGATTACAGTCTGTTGTGTTCTGTTACTGGCTGATTTATTATGTCCTTGCCCACTTATCTCTGCTCAGAGCTCTGTGATAAGGCATGGGGTCAAAGTTTGAGCAACTACTAGAACTGTGGTCGTTGAACAGTCAAAATCTGCTTCAGTACCTAGACGTTATAGCGAACACATTTGATAATATACTTTCAATCACAGTAGCAGCATGCAACATTAAAATTCCTAGTTAAAGCTTCCTAGATTTACAATGTAGAAGAGACAAAACTATAAGCATCTTTAAGCAAGTTAAACGATGTAGAATCCCTCTCATTTAGCATTGAACTTAACAGATGTTCCAGTGAGCTCGCTGTAGGTAGGAGTGTTGGAAGAGTCAGGTGAATCATATTACTGGTTAATGTTTCTTAGCCCCACCCACTTCACTGGTGCACAGTGAAGTAATTAAAACTTTAAAGATGTTTTAGAGGCAATACTTTTTATTGTAAACCATTACAACCATTCTTGTAAAGAATCATGCTGAATATGAGGTAAATAAAAGTCCCTTTTGAATTCAGGCAGAGTAAAATTAAATAAGAAAGAAAATGGTAAAGTTCATTCAAAGTAATTAGTTATTTTCCACTTCTGGTTCAACAGTGACCATGTTTCATTATGAATTCCAATGAAACAAAAACATATTTCTTTTAACCTGACACTGAATTAGTGATCAAATTGAACATTTTTGCCATTGACGTGACCAAATTCGAAACCACAATTCACTCCTCAAACATGTAGACACTTTAACGACATAGTAGGGATGTCCTACTCCGATGGAAGGTTGGTGACTCAGTTTGGTAGTTCCCCTCATCAAACACAGTCATTTAAGTGTTTTCACAGCAGTATTGTTGAATTGGAATTCATAAGGAACGGACACTGAAAATCATTGGTCGTGTCCTTCTGTGATCTCATTAAACAAACCAGCTTTGGTGATTAAGCTCTGACGTACAAACGTCTGTGAAGAACTAGAATTAGAAGAACCAAGATAAAGTCATTGATTATTTTGGTCCAATATCCTGAGAGCCCTGGATATCACACTACAATTCCCCCAAAAAGAAAACAACAAATAAATGCTACTAATCCCAAGAGCCCTCTTCCATGATCCCATGCTGTTATTTTGGAATACCAGTCCCAGAGTACAGATCACTCATAATCTGGGATTCCAGAAAAGTCCTCAACAGAAATGTTCCCAAGGTTTCAAATAAAGAAAGAAAGAAAGAAAGAAAGTGGAGTGTTCAATTATGTCTGTAAACCTGGGTTATGCACAAACACAACTTATAAACAAATAAAAAATAATGGCAATTATAAAATAGCAAATTTGAGTAAACAACTTCCCAATGGAATTTTTCACGTCTTCAAAATGTGTCCATTCGTCCATACTTGACGTAACTTCCTTCCCACTACAGGGTCAGCTCCAGATCCATCGCCACTGCAGAGTTCCTCCAGGAAAACCAGAAGCAGCCAGGTCTTCATTCTAACATCCTTCTGCTGTTTTCCCTTGGATTTATCCAAACTCCTCCGGCCAGGTCCTCTACAAAAATGAGTCCCATGCAGTCGCAACTTCTTCTGCCTTTCTGAATCATCTTTCTTTTCTTTGCAGAGATGCCTGAACGCTTCTTCACAAGTGCTCCAGTTCCAAAGAACCGAAAGGTCCAATTGAATTCCTCACATAATTGTTGAGGTTTTTCAGTTGACTCAACACACGTGTACAGTAGCTGAGTATCAGTGGACGACTTAGAGCCAAACTGCCCCATTCTTTCACTCCTGGATGAGCTGGTTTTGAGGTTTACAGCACCAAGGTTTGTGTTGAAGCTAGAAAGCCTTGTCTTATTTATGTGTGCAAAGACCCTTCAAACAACTGGGCTACTGGTGATGTCACAGGCCATCAGTTCCAGTAACAGCATGACTGAGGAGCGATGTGATGCCACTTTCTGTAAGCTATGGGAACAGAAGGTGACTCAACAGTACGCTGGGTTTTAGAGACGTGGTTTTACTATGCGGATGCTATTTCAGAGCATCAACTTGACACCCTCGCCGTGCTGGAATGTTTATCACCCCTGCACCGCCAAGAACGCAGTCAAACGTCAGCGCCAAAGCTCTGCCCACAAATAGGCTCGGTGATATATGGTTTGGGCTTCTGCTTCACTCGAGCCGAGACCACAACACAGACCAGAGGACAACAGACACACTGAAGCAGGTGCAGACCAGACAAATATTGGACAAATGCCCGTTCTCCTTTAGGTCTTGTCCACACAGTGTAGTAGGACCCTCTGATCCTAAATACTAGGCCACTACTGATCAATTGTGAAGACAGCAGCGCATATACATGTTAATTTTGGGAATCTGTTAACTTATAAATGTTAATTTAGGGAATCTGTTTCATGAAAAATTGGCTATTATAAATATGTTAATTTAGGGAATCTGCTTAATTATAAATGTGCTATTTTAAATATGTTAATTTAGGGAATCTGTTTAATTATAAACTTGCCATTATAAATGTTAATTTTGGGAATCTGTTTAATTATAAATTTGCTGTTTTAAATATGTTAATTTAGGGAATTTGTTTAATTATAAATGTATTATTATAAATGTTAATTTAGGGAATCTGTTTAATTATAAATGTTCTATTATATGTTAATTTAAAGAATCTGTTTACCATGGACCAGTTTGGACATAAACATGGTGTAATACATTACTGTGAACAAGGCCTTAATGTTTTCTTAACCTCTAACAAGTCTCATCAGCTAACTAGCCTCAACAAGCCTATAAACAGAGTTTAGACCCAGTCAGTTCGGCTTGGGCTGGGAACAAGGACAGGAGAAGGCAGGACACTTGGTCTGTATTTAGGGGAGCAGATGTCCTGCTGACTTCACAGCTCAGCTTCCCTCAAGGTGAGGCTTGAGACTATAAACATTCACCTTTATCTTCACTGTAATATTTACAATAAATTAATAAAATAAACCAAACCGCTGCTTAATTTTCAGAGTGTACATTAAAATGTTAATAAAGAATTATATATCACGATGTGTGCCAACGCAAGGGTCAATGGCATGAAATATCTGTGGGAGCTCGTAGTTAAGGTGGTGGTGAAGTCATATTCCAAAACTTAGTTATGTGGCTGCTGGGAAATGCATTCTGGGAAAGTCTAAACAAGACACCTATTCATGCCTCTTTGATAGGACCCACGAATCGTGGACACTTCTAGGTGTCTAATGTCCTGCACTTCTGTCAAACTACACGATACCCTTTAGATTCCATATCCTGCTTCTGGATACTGCTGGAACCCACTCACACCTGCTGAGGAGAACCCAGTACACAGCCCTAAGGTCCACAGATCACTCATCATTGGGGACTTCCTTTAACCTATGGCAGGCTAGTTCATCTACCATGGACTTTATGCTTCATATGCATGTGCGGGATGTGTCGCTCCAAGCTATAGACTTCCACCTCTAGGAACCGAGACCGTTTCCTTTCTCTTTTAGTTGTCATTGTTCTCCAGTGTTGACCAGAGGAGCATAGGTTCTTCTGAGCTATGGTTCCTCTTCAGGTTTCTTCCTCCAGTTCTCATCCCCCCTTTTGCCTTTGGCTTGATCATTTGGGACACAGCCTTCTGTAAAGCCGCCTAGTGACCATGCCTATTGTAAAAAGGGCTATAGAAATAAAACGGATTTGACTGTACTAGAAGCAAACTGGAACTGTATTCGGGCCGTGACTGATGACTTTCCATGAGAACTCTACATATAAGAATGCATATTCAGAAACACCCAGGATTGCCATTTGTTTTACTGTTTAAATATAATTATTTCAACGTTATTCACACATTGTATCACATTTTCATTCAGTTTACAGTCCAGATCAACAGTTTGGAGACTGAACCCAATTTTATTTTCTTCTAGTGTGTAAAAAAAGAAAAAAAAAGACAAAAGCAGGTAAATGTAAGGAACATTTTTCTCTTCAAAACAAAAAGTCATAAATAAACAATATCCCCTCTTCTACTTACAAACACAAATGTGGACTGACAATTTAGAACTTGAATTTAACACAATTTCAAACATGTATTAAATAAATCATTAATATGTGCTTCCATTTCTCAGAATGAACAAGTCTGTCCTGAGTCTGGATATGAAGAAATCTACACTAGGTAGGGCCATGGTATTCCAGGACCCCTGGTCTAGGCAAACAGGCACATAACAGCAATTATCATGGGCAGGATGTATAATAGCCATCCATTATCTGCAAAAAAAAAGGCATTTTTCATTCGGCTTGTTGCCTCAAGATTCCATACCCACATACCACAAGACAAGATGCCGCACAGCTCTTCTCAGGCAGCTGAAGACAGGAAACTGATGATCTTATTGTCTTATCAAAAGGCCACACTGTTCATGCTGCACAACCTGCATCATAGATTACACAGTTTCGTTATAGGATTGATAGAAGTCATGAGAGAAAACTGTTCAGCAGCAAAACTGACTAGTGGCTACAGTGAGGCTTAAAGGTCCAATCAGGATTTGCTGAGTGGAAGAGTAATGCTACAGGTCTGAGTTCACAGTTATATACACAGTATGTACACTTATCATGCCGTCTGTCACTCACACAGTACTGCTAACGTTTGTATCACTGACTGCAGCCCATGCAGCGTCAGACTGGACGACCTCAAATAAATATAGTATTAAAGCAAAACTTAATTTCTTTTTGGCCCTAGCAGTACATACGTTTTCATGGATGCTGTGAAATGTTTCAGTGGAAGGCTGCAGACGATCTTGCACCGATCGTGCAGATAGTAAAACGGACCCCACATCTGCAAACTAAAAATGTATATGAGAAGATTCAACTTTCACAAAAACATTGTGTCACAATAACAATGGCATGTTTTAAACTGTGTATGATTTTGTGTATCATGCTTTTGTTTGAAGGGCAGGTTGTGCATGTCCTCTGAAATGATCAGATCACATCTGCAAAATGTGAGAGGAACATAATCAGTGGACGCAATGTACTACGGTGTGAGATGCAGTTAGCAGCAAACTGATTAAACCACAACAGCCACTATTTGTTGTTTTCTTACAACACTGCTGATCTTGCTCTAAATCAGTAGTTTGTCGCGCTTTAAGGAAACTCTGACCTGCCCCCTAGTGCAGATTACTTAGTCAAATAGATATGCAGTAGTATTTCCTGACCTTCACAATGTCAATCAATTCATTTAAGGTATAGATAGGGGCTTCAGACTGAACCGTATTAAAACTGCTGTATTATTAAATATTGCTAGTTTACAGTGTTTACAGTTACCACCACTTTGTGCAAAGCAAATCTGTCATTTCATGAAATAACCAGTCTTGATTGAGTTTAACCAAAATTCCTCACTGGAACCTCACTGCCAGGCCCATTTTAGTGCTTTCCCGGATTTTGATCAACAGTGTGTGTGTGTGTGTGTGTGTGTGTGTGTGTGTGTGTGTGTAATAATGAGCTGATTAGGTTGATAAGGTGTGCAGAGAGCCTAAAATGTGCCAGGCAGGTAGTAATCCAGAACTGAGGATTGTAACTCATATATGGGGTTAGTATGACAAGCAGCATCAGTGTAAAATAATACAGATCCACATGGATCATTCAGGCAGATTTTCCTATTTTACATTTTTCTCATTGTAAAACACATGCATGGCCAAGGCATTGTAATTTGCACTTAATATTGCTCCTTCCAATGAGTGTACCCAACATTTATCTCTGCATCTAATCAATTAAATTATGAAGAAAATCAGTTTCAAACAGTGTCCACTTGGCACAAAAATCAATACTGACCACATCCTTAGTACGCATGAATTCATAAGCATGTATTCATACATGCACAGTGTATCTATAAACAGCTGACTTTATTTTCTTCTGAGGTTCAACACTGACTCACTTGTGGAGGTTCTACTCCCCACCCTTGGCCCCAGCACTGCTCCTGAACTTCACCACCATGACGGTAATGTTGTCAGGACAGCCACGATAGAAGGACTGCAGGACGATGCTCTTGGCTCCGAAGTGTGGCTCATCCAGACGCTCGCGCACAAAACGCACGGCCTCTTCATTGCTGAAAGCATCCCACAGGCCGTCCGAGGCCAGGATCATGAACTCAGGCTGCAGCTTGTCCAGGTCGAAGGTCAGAATGTCTGGGTCGGGGACGACCACATTGAGGTTTTTCAGGGGGTAGTCGCCGAGGGAGCGGGACATGGCCAGGATGCCCTGCACGCGCCAGGAGCCATTAAAGCTGATGAAGCCACCTGGTGGACAGAAAAAGATTCCCTTAAGCCAGAGGTTCCCAACATTAGCCCTAGAGGCCCTACTGCTTCGCATTTTAGTTTTGTATATGGGACACTTTAAACCTGGCATACATATGTATATGGGGATAATGCACCTGGGAAAATCCTGATAGTTCTGGCTAACCTAAAGTGCAATAAATAACATATCTAGGGCTGAGAGCCAAAAGGGCGTAAGTGACATTTTGGTCAAAATTGAGTTATATATATTATCGGAAAGCTCTTTGTGAGCTTTTTCTACTGAAAAACATTGCAGAAGTGAAATATAAATACATTTTGAGTTATTAAACAAAAACCAAAGGTCTTAACTGTAAACACACTGAAGCATTTAGAGTCAGAAAGGCTGAAGAAATGTAGCAAAAATATTTTTTGGACTGAAAAATATAATATTATTCATTAAGTACCATGTCATCCATCTGTATCAATATTTGTGCTTTAAATAGGTTAAATCAGTACAGAAAATCATTTTTTGTTTTGGCTCTCCTGTAAAGTTGATGAAATGTCACTTCCGCCCTTTTGGCCCTCAGCCCTCGATATGCTCTGTGTACAGGTGAGCAAAGTGTCTGAAGCTGGGGCTATATCACTCCTCATGCTTCCCATAGTGAAATAATGCCATCTGTTGCAGTCCTGTTATAACGTGAAAGATGATCTTGCAAGAGAGGAGAGGAGAGGCTCATGTAGATACTACATATATCCACATAAGGGAAGCACTGAGGCTTCACCTTCTTTACCTGCTCTTTTGATCCTCTTGCGCTCCTTGAGCTGGTAGGGTTTGTGGTCGTGAGACAAAGCCACAGCATTACCATCCTTATCGCACAGGACACCACGAGAGTCTCCCACATTAGCCACAGTCAACTCTCTGTCAGACAACAGAGCCACCAAACATGTGGTACCTGTAAAAAAGAGGAAGGAAAGGAAAAGAGCACACAAATCTGTCACATCAGCTAATCAGACACCTGCACTGGCTAGCATCATGCTAAGTGATGGGGGGAGAGGGAGGGCCATACTACCCACCCTGAGACAGAAATAATAAATAACAATAAGTTATATTTATATAGCACCTTTCATAAACCCAAGGTCGCTTTACAATGAAAACACACACATAGGGGAAAATAAAAAAAAAAATAAAATTGTAATAATAAAATAATAATGACTAAATAAATAGTGTCAACTATTAAACAAAGAAAACTGAAGACAGAGAAACTAATTGTTTAAAAATATTATACAGTTGTATTTAAAAGTTTGTACCTCCTGCTAAATAACTTTGTTCTAACGTTTTCTAAGTACATACATGCGCTACAGGAAAAACACTAAATTTAAAGTATTGAGAAAAACTCAACAAATAAACCTAATTTGTGTATTCAGATCTAAGTGTGTAGAATATGTACTTACATTATTACTTAGAAAATCAACAAATTGTCATTTGACCGGAGTGGAGGGTTTAGCATATACTAAGCTGATTAGAGACCCTTTGAGCCTCGTCTTTGAGCTACCTGCTTCTTCATGTGAGGCAGAGAACTTTTCCACCATGTCTCGATCTACAGCGAGGATGCGCTGCTCCAGGATGGAGGCGTAGGACACTGGACTGTCTTTCTTCTCTCGCTCATACATCTGCAGCTGCTGCCTCAGAGCCTCGGGCAGGTGAGCCTTCACATAGTCAGCGGCTGCCTGCAGGAGGAAAGTGTGTTCAGACAGATTTAATTAAGTGCAGGTTCTTTTTAGACCTGTCTTCATAGACAAAGTCTCCAAAAAACTGACTGTGTGGCATTGTTACATTTAGCATCATTACTATACAGTATTCTCATAATAGTACAAATTAATTTTGTGTGCACAAACATTATGGTGGAACATTCACAATACAGGATAGGAACAGCAAACAGAAAAAAAATCACTGGCATTCCTCTGCACACCCTCTACGAAGTGTACTCTTCAAAAAGCAGGAACATCGCTACAAATATGAACAGCCAAACAATGTAATCATCTGTGCCACAGGTACTCTTACTGTATAATCTCTCACACACCACAATTTCATTCCCATATGTAACGCAATTAACTCATGAGTGAAATGTCATCTGCAGTCCCTGCGAAGGACTATACACAATTTATAAAAATGATCAAACACAAAAATTACACAATGCATAATGTCAACTAATGAGATATGATTCAGTCAATCATTAATTTAGAGCAAAAACGGTGGGAATAATGTTCCAAGTCTAGTACTCGTTGTGTTGATAACAGTTCTTCCTGTCTGGGACCAAGTCCTGATACAATCACCTTCTCCTTGCTTTTTATATCATCTGTATACACTGATTAGCCAGAATATTAAGACCAACTCCCTAATATTGAGCAGGTGCTACACTGTGTATTCTGACCCCTTTCTATCAGAGCACCATAAACATTCTGTACAACAGGAGCTCCACCTTCGGATCAGACTTGTTGGGCCGGTCGTTGATTCACCAGTTGTCTCTTTGCACTCATGGAATACTCCGAAAGACCCGCTGTATTGGGGATGCTCTAGCCATCACATCACTGCTTTCAGCACATCAATTTCAAGATTACACAATATTAGCTCAGTGGTCTTAATGTTATGGCTGATCTGTGTACATTTGCTGCACAGCAGATTCATCTAATAGTTCCTCTAACAGTTCCTCTTACTACAAAAATGCGATCAGTACAAAGTATGACTTAGATGAATGCTCTCATCTCATCTGCTCTCTCCTTGTCTATAAAAAGGCTAAATGCTCAAAGAGCTTACAGTGCATTTCAGACATCGATTCTGAGACAGTGGCTTGACGATAATGAAATCAGAGAGGCCAACATAATTAATACCTGTTCTCCAAAGAACACGGAGGCTTGGCTTTCATGCTGCTCACTGCTTGCATTTTTTTCCCTAAAGAAACCTGCGCATTATTTAAAACGAGACACTGCAAACGCAGCACAAAGCAGCAGGGAGTCATGCAGCATTAACTTCAGCTCAGTTCCTGAGGGAGGCTGTCAGTGTTACTTTCTGAAGTAGCTTTTCAGATTCCTCTCATCATAACGTCTCTCTACACATTAGTAAAAAAAGCTCAGAAAATTAATACCCGTTTTGGTTAAGAATGGTTTTCTTTCTGCAAAGACACAAAACCGCACCAGAATTTTCCAAAGAAAAAACCCAGAAAATTACAGCAAGCATCATCTTCCACAACTTTTTCCCATTTTTAGTTTGGGTTTGACATGACGGTCTGCTCTGGTCAGATCTGTTCACAGTTGTGGTGAATGGAAGCGGACATCTGGTTTCTCTAAAGGCTCCTTCACAGAAAGTACTTACATAAAATGGCTGACGACAGACAATGCGTTACCTTAGTTTTAAGAAAAAAGTTTTTAAATCCGTTCATGGTGGAGGGATACACGCAGGGTGCCATGAGGTATGAAGAGTAAATAAAAAGCTACACTTGTGACCCCTGGTTCCATTCATTCACCACCACAATTAACCATTTCACATCTAACCACTCAGAATTACTTTCTCAAACACTGAAACATGTAGAAATGTTGAAATTCGGTGGAACTCAAGTTGCATTTTAACAGTTAATTATATTTTAAAAGTAGGGCTTTTTAAAAAAGCATGATTTCCATTTCCACTGAATTTGTACAAATGTACAGCTGGTTCACACTGAATAATTACAGAAGTATGTTCATTACTAGGACAGGGAAACAAAGAGACTTGAGGAGACCTTCTTTCAATGCTCATGCTCACACTCAAACAGCCAGTGCTTCCTGTATCACAGTGTCAGGCTTCATTATTAAAAGAAAAATCAAGTGCATCTAGGCTGCCCCATTCTATAAGCCACATAAAGCGTTCATTTATGTTTTAAAAATCTAAGATAAGACGCACAATGTTTTAGCTGCAGTGTTACTGAATTTATCAATCTGAAATATAAGACTCCGACTGACCCCTGGAGGCTTTTGCAGCTCTATACTGGTGACATTATACCATAGTTGAGTGTGAACAATGAAACTGGTGTTGTTCGGCAATAACGACGATGTTTATGCATATGATTTTGAAAGATTTAAAGAAAGGTGAGCCTAATGATTTTAGCATTTCAGTGTTTTTTATAAACTTTTGTCCATTTTATTTATGTGAAATTGAGCTTTTTCTAGCTTGTATTATACACTAGGATATAATGTAATGTAGGAAAGGGTTGAAAAAGTTTGAGAGCGGCTGAATGCGGCAACTCCATTTAAGTGAGAGAACATGGTCACTCAGAAAGAGAACCCATCCTCCTCTGGTCAACGCTAGAGTGTACATTTAAATTCAACTAATCATTTGGGGGATGTCATCTTCTTGTGAATTATGAATTATATTTTTAGTGAATGTGTTAAGCAAGCCGCACCAACACCAGGTTTGTACAAACACCGAGGAAATACGGTACTTATGAAATTTGTAATTTAATTCAATACACTTTCCAAGTTTAGACTTAAATTCATCAGTATTGGCCAAAATATTAATTATAAATAATTATCGGTTATCACATCAGGTCCAGAAATCATCTCTTTTTTCCAATTGTGTTATTAACGCACTGTATCTGTTTTAAATGAAACATTCCAGACAGTGGTATCGACAGTATGCACTGATGTCAGTTTTCCACTGGAACATGCCGCATCATTCAAACCAACATGAGCAGGGCTACTGAACTTTCCCTTGTGATTGGAGGATTGCAGTCACCACTGAGGTACATGGAGTAAGCTACTTTCCGGTTACACTGTTCCCTGCATGCTGTTGATACCTACCCACTGCTTCAAATGTGGATGGGATAACTGCATTGTGTTGTGGGGCACTTTACATGCTGACAAATAGTCACGTTCACAGTAAGACTGGGAAGCCAGGAATAAACAAAACAATCTCTTAATTTAATCTTCTTAAATTAAAGGCAGATGTACTCAACAGCATTTCCAAAGAACCCATGTGCTTTGGGCACTGAAAAATCAGCTTTCCTGACATCTACATGTAAGGATGCCCATCAAGTCCAATTGTTTTCACATTACGCAGATAATTGTTTTACTCCCAGTTTCCCTTATTAAAGGCAGAATCGTTATTAAAGGCAGAATTTGCTTCCCTGTTCTTTAGTTTTGGGTATCTGTAAAAAAAACAGCTCCCATTTCATGCTGCATCTGTACAGTCAATTGTACATTTTAGATGTACATTTTCACAATGTTAGCTGTGAAAACAGAATCTTTGTGCCATTCAGGGGTTGTAGCTGCAGTGACCTCTGTCCAGTGTAACATCACCTGCATACCATCTGTGGTCTGATGACTTCATGATATGATGCTCCATATTAACTAACAATTACAGATTCTAGTCTCATGGACTTCATTCATAATTCCAGACAAACTCCTCTGGGATTATTACAGTGTCCTTGAGGGGCTGAGCCGGTCTGATCCAACGTCTCGAGTCATTAGAGTGAGATGCCTCATCCTCCATGTATTCAATTCACATTGTTAAAGTAGGCACCCGAAGTCCAGGATGATAATCATCTGCCATTTTAATCCCGGTCTCTGTGCACATCTATCGTATTACAACTCACAAAGTCTGGATTTCCAGGTGACTGTATAAGCTGGGCATGCTGCACCAAAGAAATGGAATTAGTGCTTCCATTTTTGGCCAGGGTGAAGCATCACTATTTCTGGACAGAGATTGTATTATTAACTAACCGCAAAGGCCAAAATTGTGATTTTCCATTCATAGGCAGGGTTAAGAGAAAGCAATTAATCAAATTCTCTGCTCATTCTGCTCTCAGGCAGTGAGACAGCGTGGGAGTGTTTGAGAAAATGCTGTGAGGGGAAGAGAAAGGCAGACAGTCTAACTCCGAATTTGTATTTCTATAACCCTGCCTTTCAGACAAACACTTCGGTCGACCGCACTAAACAAGACTTGGATGTATGCAGGATAACCAATGTATTTAATGTAGCAACAAAAGACAAGCTTGCCAAGTTTGTGTGTTTCCTGCCGCCATTCTGCTTTGGTTTGAAATGGCAAAACAAACACAACCTGGACGTCTCGTATTTACATTTTACATATATTTATTTGCCTACAGGTGCAGGAACAATCAAGTAGGGCTGGGCGATATGACATAAAAATAATATTGTGATATTTTTAGGCTATATCGTGATACATGATATATATCTTGATACCTTAAATTTTCTCTAAATGATAAATTCAGCCCTATATTGCAAAAAATTACAGCAATATAATGAATTTAACCAAAGTTTAACATAGTAAATGCTTTTATTTTAAACCAAAGTTAAATATAACAATATATTTTAAAATGAAGTTATAAATTACAGTTTTAAATAATGAAGTTAAAAAGCAATAACAGAACCAGTGCGGTTTCTCTTCAGAACCAATTTGTCCGTCTCGGGTACAAAAGCGATACAAAATGCGCATGCGCTCTGAGAGTTTTCTGGATGGGCGGGAGGAGCAAGCTGTCTGCTTTGACGGGGCAGCAAAGCCAAACTGGAAAGTGAAGTACAAGCTGTTTAACAATGAACTTTAGGATTTATACTCAAAGATCACGATATGTACAGCGCACGTGGAACAAGCAGAGATACATAGATATATCGCCCAGCCCTACAATCAAGGGTTAATTCTGACATGACAGCTCTGATGTTAGAGCTTCAAAGAAGTTAAACACTTTCCTCTTAGTCATAGAATAGAGTGCAAGTGCTACAACATTACCATCTGAGAGTCTAGAAAGAGAATTACACATTTTATGTTAATCATCACATGCTTATAAGCAAGTCTATTCACTGCTTTTCCTGGACCTGAAACCAGTGGTGCTATAGAAGCGAAGCTAGAACGCTTGTTCAATCCAGACTTCCAATGAGGTGAGCAAAAATAAAACCAGTTCTTCCAGGGAGGCAACTCAAAAGCTAAATCTCCTCAGTTATTGCTTACAGCCCAAATATTTTCAGTGGCTCTAACTCCAGAGCACTTTTCCTGTCATAAGGGAGGACAATGAAAATGAACTACAACCCAGTTCTTGCTGCACTGAATTACTGTGTTACAGTGTGGGTCCTAAATCTAAAACGCTCTGCATCACACATCATAAATAATCTTGGAGATCATTAGGGCAGTGGCTTGGATCATCGGCAGTTCACATTTCCTCTCTGCCTTAGCATCTCCACAGATCTGTATATTCAGCAGCTTATATACATACCCTGTCATTTCTGTACATTTTACCCCATTAGATTTCAGTTTCGTTAGTTAGAACACCCCAGGTCAAATTACATTTTGTTAGGGAAATAAGTGAACATCCACTACAGAGAACAAGCTTAAATACCGCACTATTTGTGCACAATTCCAATTTAATGGCTTAAGATATTGTTAAAAAGTTCAAATTGTAAAAAAAAATTGAGCTCTATTTCTGCCCGACATGTAAAATTAAAGAAACAGTAATTGTCTATAATATTGTGAAGATACTTTCAGTAGAGTTTGTGTATTTATTTTCCCTTAGAAAATTAGAAAACATTGACGAAATGTTTGCAAGGATTTGATCTGTTCTTGTGTTTTAAACTTATTTTGTTGTACAATGCATGCTGCAGTAACAGCTACATTTCCAAACAGGAATTATAACCATTTCTTATTTTAATATCTTTTAACAAATTATCAATATCGGTTATCAGAGGCTCCAAAAGCAGTATTTTGGAGCAGCTTTCATCTGGGGATTTGCCTAACTTGCTTAATGGGTCAGAATGGTGTCATTCTGATGGTACCGACTCCGATTGCAGTCTTTTCTGATAAATACTTTCTAGATGAATTCATTTCTATGTAGTGTCTCAGTGCACAGGGGCATATAAGGATAACAAGTGTCTATGTTTAATTTGAACATCTGTGGTAATCCCAAGGGAACGGAGGATGGAGGGAGGATGGAGGGCAAGTGGCAGATGTCTCGCAGACTGGGGGAGGGAAACCACGACTACTGAACACAACAGATCTGTGACTCTGAAATTAGCCAGCTGAAACAAAGCCTTTATTCTTTAAATTGCTGGGAAATTAGGGAACTGGCTCTTGGCGATAATCTGAATGCAGAAAGCCAGTACACAGACCACTAAACTGAAAAACACCCACAGGATAAACACGCTAAACCAGACATTTCTCTGGGTTTTCTGGCTCAAATACACACCCGATCTAACCTCATGACCTCAACTCAGTAATGAGTTGCACTAAAATAAAATCATTTTAAGAGAAGACAATGTCAAAAAAAGTGTCACATTAACTGGGGTCCTACACTGTGTGCTTATTTACCAGAGCCATTTGATGCAACCTTACTGCAAACATTAATAAAAAATGCTGTAATGGGGAATTTTATTATAATTAAAAAAATTAAACCAGGTTAGATGTGAAATGTACCATTTCAGAGAAACTTCTACATTTACTGGGATTGTTTACCAGTGTGTTGAATAGGACAAGGTTTATACAAAGTTACTACATGAAACGTTTCTGAACATGCAGCCAGATGCCTGAGGTTCTTATGAGAATAATAAAAAAAAGATATCAGATAAGCCCAAACTGCTTCTTATAATGTACCAGGTGTGCAGCCGTGGGCCGGACACCTGTGCCCAGGAGCTGGGAGGGGCTAAGAGCCTTGCCCAATGACAGCCATGGAAGTGGAAGGGCACTGTCTAATCCAGGTGTGTCCAAAGTCAGTCCTGGGGGCCGATGTCCTGCACAGTTTGGTAGTTCCCTTCCTCAAACACACTCCCTGAACTTGGCAATTAACAGGTGAGTCTTACCAGGTGTGCTTGATCAGGGAAATCACCACACTATGCTGGAAACTGGCCTCCAGGACTGGAGCTGGATAACTCACCCCTTCCAAATGTTCCCTGTCTGTCCTGGGGATTGAACCGGTGACCCTCCGGTCACAAGGTCCCTGGGTTTTTCAACAAAACTACAAGATATAGCCAATCAAAATTCAGCATACCTGCCTGTACAATTGTCTGAATATTTAAGTTAATTGCAATATGGCTGTCATTTCCTGACCCGCCCCACCCACAACATTTTTTAATAAGCTGACCCTTGGGGTCAATAGTTGCCCCACATATCCTGACTAGGTGCAATGATGTCCAACCCCCAGATTGTGGTGTCACATCACCTCTCCGCCGTGGCCGTCGAAAATGGCGAAGATGGACGGGTGGCTCCTGTTGGTCAGGTCGGTCAGCACCTCAAAACGGTCCTCCATGTGGTCTCTGCGACCCTGGATGGAGTACACGGCCACGTTGGCGTCTCGGAAGCCCCATGTGTTAGAGAACTCGGAATCGAGGGCACGGAACCCACCCAGGCCCTCGTGCGTCATCATCATCTCGGCCACTTTGCCTTTGACCATGCGGACGGCGTCGCGGCTCGACTTGACGATGGTCTTCACCTCGTCCGTGTGGAAGAAGTAGCTCCACAGGGCCAGACTGATGCACAGGAGGAACAGGGTCTCCGGTCGGAGAAGGAAGTAACGCATGATGCGACCAAGGAGAGACAGCAGAGTCATTGTGTCTGCTATCATCACACGCGAGGGAAAGCTGAGGAGACGAGACGACGACTGGAGACGACGACTATGGATAATTAATTCAGATTACTCCATTAATAACAAAACTAAGGCCGACTGGTTTACCGTTACACATATGGTGACTTAATACGCTCCCATTACTGTTTTCATCGTCGTTAAATCAATTAAAACCAATAAATCGATGAAAATCTGCTCGACGTTCGCGTGTTCATGCGACCGTCGTTGCTCCGTCTTGAGGCGTTAGGCTAACGCTAGTGGCTAACATCCCGGCGAGTGGCCGCGGGCTAAAAGCAGTTAAACACCGCAGCGATAGAGACTTTGAGTCCTATGGACTCGAGTTATGCTGAAGACGCGCTGAGGATGAGCCATTCTTCACAAAATTACTAAATACATCGTTCACGGTTTCTGCACTTTGCAGCTGCCGTCCGTTGACTAAACCCGCATATGCCATTGTACATCACAACAAACGCGCTCATTAACATCCCGATAGGTCACGCCCAATTGAGTGCTGGGATTGGCTGACTGCAATGCAAGCGTGAACTCCTGGCCAATCATAATGAGGGCAGTGACGTGTCAATAGCCAATCGCTGCGTATGAGTGCATTGCTGGACCAGGAACGCGTGAGTAAAAACGACGAGCAAAAATCCACGTTGTTAATGGGCAGCATGTTTGCAGACAGAAAAACAATCACCCACCAGTACAAAAAAATTAAGTAAATTAAATCTGGTTCGTGATGGATGTTTTACACATTAGTGACTATTTGTGATTGTGAACACCCCAAAACACAAAGTGCTCCACAACAAAATGTGACCTCTGCATTTAAGGGGCCCTTACCCCCACTTAAATTAAACTTTAAATTAAATTAAATCTAAGTATTTCGATTTGATTTTGCCCCAACTCCCACTTCAACAAAAACATTTTTAACTTTCCAGTCCCTTCCTCCACGCCTATGTCCCATCCAGTGTTGACTTCATGGCTACACTTTGATCTGAACCACTGATTTATAAAAAATAAATTGAAATTCTTCTGTAACAAACTTAAAATTACACAAAATCAATATCACTGACCGGTGAACTGAATAACATTGGGTGTCTAGTTATCTCATTACAGTTGCACCTGTCAGGGGGTGGGATACATTAGGCAGCAAATGAACATGCAGTTCTTGAAGCTGATGTGCTGGAAGCAGATTCATAAGGATCTGAGCTACAGCATCTTCAGAATAGCAGGTCCTGTGGAGTGTTCCAGGTCTGCAGTAGTTAAAACCACCCAAAATTGGTCAAAGGAAGAAAGCTAAAGAAAAGTCCGCCCTTTAATTCCCACTGTATGGCTAAAACATGAGCTTAACATCATTAAATGAGAAATTAAAGACAACTCCTAACTTATTCAATCTGATCATGGCTGTTTAACATTAGACAAAGTATCGGTTATTTTATTGACCTTCTGTGATTTTTGTATTTGTTTCTATAGCCAACCATGTTAAGGAGAGATGATAATAAAATTAATTCTAACAGAAGGGTGTCTGATCTGTTTTGATATGTGACAGTGAAATGAGTTTGGTTCTGCACTCCAGTTCACCACTTACAATGAAACAGTTACTGTCAGCTTCAGTTTCTGTGAGGGGGTTGAGTTTTGGGACAGTAGTAAAAAAACAATATTTTTGCTCCTATTCAGTTTCATAGAAATGTATTCTTTATGAACTAATATATATTCTATGGTAATCAGCCATAACCAACACCAATGGTAAAGTGAATATTGACTATATATTTCATTACAGTGACACCTGTCAGAGCAGCGGGATATATTAGGAAGCAAGTGAACAGTCAGTTCTTGAAGTTGATGTGCTGGAAGCAGGAGCATAAGAATCTGAGCCACTTTGACAAGGGTCTTATTGTGATGGCTTGAACAATTGAATTGAAATTGAAATTAGTAAAATAATAAGTCAGTTCACAGCGTTTCTGTAACCTGTAGCGTTTGAGGTTCATCCTTTATTGAGTTGATAATAATAATAATAACAACAATAAACTTCATTTATAGAGCACTTTTCATATGACAGGATGCAATTCAAAGCAATTCAATTCATTTTTTTTTTTTACCATTTAGAGTTGTATAAACCAGTAAGAGAATTATAAAATCTATCCTAAATGAGACCGGTAGCTAGTGTAATGAAGCTAAAAGTGTTCTGAACAATATGTAGCCTATTGATTGAACAGAGCATTACAGTAGTCTATCCCTGAGAAAACAAATGCATGGATCAGTCTTTCAGCATCCTGTTGTTTAAGAAATGTTCTAACTCTAGATATATTTCTTAAATGGAAGAAAGCAGTTTTAATTATTTTATTTATATGTGATTTAAAACTTAAAGTCAAAGATTTCACCAAGATTTGTAATTTCCTTTTTTGATTAAAATATGCACTTTTTTATTCCTTTATTTATTCATCGAATTAGTTTTTTTAGTGGACTTGTATCATTTGGCTCTGTATATTTGTGTATCATCAGTGTAGCTATGATAATTTATTCTGTGTTTTTTTTACCTAATGGCAGCATTATTTGACCTAATGGCATGTATAGGGAAAACAGTAATGGGCCCAATACAGATCCCTGTGGAACACCATATAATATATTATGTTAACTGGAACAGTGATCAGCTAGATTAACAAAATACTTTCTCCCTATCAGGTATGAATCAAACAATTTTAGAACTGTCCCTGATAGCACACAATTCTAGGTGGTTCAAGAGAACATTATGATGTACTATGTCAAATGCTGAGCTTAAATCTAAAAGAACTATAAAATCATTTATATAAAATACACTGTTTTAGTACTGTGGCTTGACCTGAAACCTGACTGGAATTTATATTGTATATTATTTGTTTTTAGGTTTTCATTAATTTGTGTGTAGACTACTTTTTCTAAGACTTTACTTAAGAACAGTAGGTTTGAATTTGGTCTAAAATTATTTATTGAAGGATCTAAATTATTTTTGCTTTAGTGCTGGTTTTATTACAGCTACTTTTAGGGCACCTGGGAAAACACCACTTTCTAATCAGCAGTTTACAATTTCAAAGTTATTAGGAATAATGTTTTCTAGGACGTGTTTCCTGTTTAAAGAATGCAGTTGGAAAGGGGTCTACGATGCACATTGACGAATTTAGTTGAAATATAGAACAGCTGTCTTTGTTGTCACAAGCCTGCTCCACCTTAATAAAGAGCTGGATGTGGTTCGAACAGGATTTTTAAAAATTCTTCGAAAAAAATATGGAAAACATTTGGGTGACTATTGACTTCTAGTATTTGCCACATTTCTTCTTTGACATGTCTTGACTTTTTAACTACATGTGAGGTCAGCTCAAAAATAGTACAGATTTTATTTCTTGCCAGATTAATTCCATTTTACAGTGGTTCCATTAACTCGGTTGCCTTTTACCAACCCCAAGCATGACCGTACCTCCTTCGCACTCTCCAACTGACCTGCACTCACAGTGCGAATAATGTCCCAGACCCAACCGCATGTCATAACTTACTGCTAAGTAAAAATTACTTGTTGTGATCTCACCCCATCACACAAAGTGCATCACAATGAGCAACTCGTGCAGCAACTATCAACAGCACCCAGGGAGCAGTGTAGCAAAACGGTACCTTGCTCAAACATACCTCAGTGGTGCTTGGGCTGGGACCAATAACTATCATTAACCACTAGTCCAAGTGCCGCTAAGCACTTGCAAGCTGTATCCAGTTTCTCGTGTATGGTCTTGTCTGGCTACATTTCTAGCCAAACATTGCACCTCTGCCACCAGGGTGATTGGGCACAGTTAGCAGACACGCTAGTTGCAGTTCCAGTCCAGCCAAACCGTCCCCAAGACCACCTCTTCAAGGGGGCCAGGCCACAGTCCAGCATACTGAGCGATCACACTAGTTGATGGATATTTCAAACAAGCTCCAGCCCAGTACAGTGTGAGAACTCCCTTTGGGGTTAAATATTCATGAATGTAGCCCTCATGAAAATCCTCTTCTGGAAAGAGCGGCATGAAGTTACTGAATGGCTAAGAATTGACCCAAACCTTAGTGATTCCACAGCACCTCGGAACCTGGAGTCTAAGAGAGTGTAATTGTCCTCCTTCCCATTTAGTGAAAGTGAAATTTGTGATTGTTAACACAACCCATCCCACAAAGTGCACCACAGTGAAACAAGGCCTTTAATGGATCCAAACGTGAAACAGCTATCAACAGCACAGATGAGTGGCATAGCAAGACCTCCCTCAAAGATACTTCAGTGGCCCCTCCTGTTCGCAAGGTCCTAACCACTAGGCCACCACTGCCTCGGAGTGGGTATGATGGGCCACCTTCTCACCCATTACGTAATGTAATCCTAGTCAGCTTTGACAAAACAGAAACCCTAACCCTAACCCCCAGTTGTTGGGGGAAGTACCCATGATAAAGCTGGTCAGAAATAAACTTTCTTTAATTTTAATTATTTTATCAGGAGGAAACAATAATTGTCCAACCAATTATGTTGGTGTTGTGAGGTTATATCAATCCCATACAGACAGAACCATGCTCCACCTAACTGACTGTAAGTCACCGAGGCACACCTCTTTAAACTTAGTTTTATTTTTTATTTATTTTTTTTTACTTTTGTCTTTTACTACTCTCCGGAGGAGGATGGGTTCCCTGACTGAGCCTTGGTTCCTCCCAAGGTATCTTCCTACAGTTTAGAGAGTATTTCCTCGCCTCTGTTCTTTAAACCTGTTTTGTGGCAACAAGAGTTGTAAAAAGTGATATAAGAATAAAATTGACTTGACTTGACTACTTCTCAGGTTCTTCTTGAATTTGCTCTGAAGGAGGCTGTCGAAGGTGAAGGTGGCATCTAGATGATCTTTCACTGGTTAATGGTCTGTCTGCATTCGCAGCACCTGGCATTCAGATGGTGCCATTCAGCCCGGTTCACTCGAGCCTGTTGAAGTTAATGCATGGCCTCTGTAGGAGCTGGGAGGAAGGTGGGTATCAGAAGCTCAGGTTACAATTTGCACACACACCACACACTACACACTCTCACACACAGACCTACATCCCTTCTTCTTCTCACGAATGGTACCCTTGTGTGAACTGAAACGGCAGTCGAGTACAGCAGAAGAAGTGTGTAACAGGAGAAATCCACATTTGGGTTACACTTGGAAAACCAGATTGAGAGATAATTGCAATAACATGTCAGATAATAAAAAATAGTATACACTGATCAGCCAAAACATTAAGACCACCAGCTTAATAATGAGCTCAGACCCCTTTCTGTCAAACCCAGATACAGTAGAAGCTCCTCTTTGCTTTCAACCCTCACATGAATCAGTTAACCTTGGGTGTCCATGACTCTGTCACCAGTTCACCAGTTCTCCTTACTTAGATCACTGTTATTATTGCAGACCTGCAACACTCCACAAGTCCTGCTGTTCTGGAGATGCTCTAACCTTCACAACAAGATACCCTCAGATACTAACTCTCCTGCTTCTAGCACACCAGGTTTAAGAACTGACTGTTTACTTGTTGCATAATATACCTCAACCACCCCCAGGTGCCACTGTAATTAAATAACTACATGTAGTGTTAATGAAATGGCAGATCAGTGTATATTTCTTTGATTTATTTTATGTGACATTTTTGTTTGTGCTTTTTTCTGGTTACATAGTGATCCATATAGTGTAAAAATACTGTTACTGTAAAGTCTGCTTTTCTTATTTGTAACATTGATAATACAAATATATTTTAAAGAAGATTTGGGGGAGGGGGTAATATCAAAGCAATAACGCTTACTGCACCCAAATGGCCAGCAGTGGCCCTGGTCATGTTCTGGAGTTTGGATATTTAAATGACCTGATTTTGATGGGGTTTTTTTAATATTACAGACAAAAACATCAAATGAAGCACAAATGTACCATTTTGTATTACTTTTTCTAACAATATGTAAACCTGAACAGATAAATAGAAACTGTGCTCACAAATTTACAGAAATATTACATAAGGCGGTACCTCATATTATCTGTCTCATTATTTCTTTCCCACAACTCAAGACGAGAGGAGAAATTCTGTCAAAAGCAGAGATTCCGTATGTAATATGTAAATATAAAAATAATTAGATTCAAGTTCATGAATTTAAAAAGAAGAGGAGATATTTGACTGTGACTAATGAAAATTATGTACAATTATCATTCTATGTCAAAGATAAGTAAATATAAATGTCAAAATAGCTCATTTCTGTACCATGTAATAAATGATGTCAAATCTGTGGCATATCTGTAGACTAAGAGTTTTTTTTTATTCAACAGACTATTGGCTTGGCATGAAGTGGTAGGATGTCTCATTACAGCCAGTGTGTAGCCTGTATAACATGTCTACTCTCAGGGTCTCCAGCCAGTTGGCCTACAGGAACGTAAAAGTCATTAGGACTGAATTTCCTTTAGGTAGGTCTCAGAAATCTTGCCATGACTTTGTTTTGTGGTCCAATCTCTCGCTAGCTTTGATTGTGTAGCTTCGCTTTGAGCTTCTGCCAGATGGTGTTGGCTTTAAGAATTCTGAGAGCCTTGATTTTTCCCAGGCTTGACCCTTGAGTTTGACCCTGGGCTTAATTTAAGAAATTTTTGCTTGTTTACCATCCTGCCTGTTTTGTTGGTCATGTGAAGCTCAGAAGTTCTGGTGGAACGGTGGCGTTTGAAGGAGTGTAGAGTGCAAGATTGTTCACTCCCAAGTGTGCTGTGTTAACACCACGGAGACCACACTGAGGTCCCTCAAGCTTTTGATCCTCTTTGATCCATGGGAAAGCCAAGACTCTTTCAACCTTGTACTCACCATTTTGAAGGGTGATGTGGTGGAACGTACGTTTTCCTCTGAATGTTTTTGAGGATACTGTATATCAAGGGCCTTTTTCATCTTCGTATCATGCTTGTCTCAGGAGAATGTTCAGCACACAGTCTTATTAAAGATCAACACTCCTGAATGGCTCTTGGACTGAAGGTAAATATCTAGGAGCTTCTTTAACCTCAGAAAGCAGAAGTGGAGGCTGTGATGGTCCTTTAAACAATCACTTTAAGACCAACCCCAAAACACAACAATTTCTTTGCTTTATGGAGAACACGATCTCACCAAAGTGAAAATGTCCAATGAAATGCAGACTTTTATTTTGCTTGGATAACAAATTATCTTTTGAATCAAGGTAAGAGGACATTACCTCAGACACATTTCATTGTTGTTTCACTTTGCACTTTTCTCTTTCAGCATTCAATGTAGAGCATCCAACAATATGGATAGTATGGAGTTTCATTTATCCACTGATAGAAAACATGACAGAACACAGAAAGCTCTAGTTCCTCATGATCCATTTTATTATGACCATCATGAATGAACAATGATTACAGAGAGAAAAGAAACACAAAAACACTGAATGAATCAACTGCGCTTTCAGTTAGGACCCATGACCTACCAGAAGCTATGTTCCTTTTATCATAATCATGTTAAAATATCACTTTAACACACCACAGCAGACAGCGCACCAACAGCGAAATGTGACCTCTGCATTTAACCCATCACACGTGCACACGTGAAGCAGTGGGCAGCTATCAAAAGCACATGGGGAGCAGTGAAGTGGGGGCGGTACCTTGCTCAAGGGTACCACAGTGGTGCCCGGGCTGGGACTTGAACCTGCAACCTTCTGATCCCAGGGGCAATATCCTAACCACTAGGCCCCACTATTGATGAAAACTATGAACACACTTTGCTCTCCAGAATACAAGAAAGCAAAATGTAACTAGTTGTATTTCATTCAAAAACATTTTTTATAATGTAATATTTCTTTAGTAATATTTTTAAATAATATTTTTGCAGCCAATCCCAAGAAAGTATGGGCACAGAACATACTGGACAAAAGGCCAACCCATCACAGGGCAACATAGAGACAGACAACCATTCACACAGACACTAATTGGCAATTTTGAGTAGTCAGTCAAGCTAAACTGAACCCTTGCTGTAAGGTTACAGTACTACCATCATGCTGCCCTATTATTAATATGATAAACAGGTAAATATTATTAATATTTTTTAGAAACAATATATAATATTTCATAATTAAAATGTAATTAAAGTTTTCATAAAAATGAAAAAAAAATTATATCATTATTATTTAATATTTAATTTAATATTTAAATATGTTTCTCTTGTGGTTAATGCATATTTTTTTCTGGCTGTGCTACACACAGAATAAGACAATTTTTTAGAAAGAACAAAATCATACAAGATAAACAAATGATGAACACAAGAATAAGAAATAACGTAAATAGCCCCAATGATTGCAAAAGAGCAGAGTCTGTTAGTGTGTGTGTGTTGTGTTTGTAATATGCTGTGGTTGAGAAGTTTAACTGCTTGTGGGTAGAAACTTCTCCTTAAACGTTCAGTTTTTGCTTTTAAGCTACAGAGGCATCTCCTAAACCTGAACAGTTTATGTGTGGAACGAACTGTTTGTATGTGCTTGTGTGTAGGATGGCTAGAGTCTCAGGATCTGCACCTTCCAGCACATACCATATTTCCCCCAATGATAGCGGCTTATACATTGATTTTGCAAGCCTGGTATTGTTTAAATGGGACGATCTATCTAAAAACATTAAAGCACTTTCACTAAAAGTATAATTCAGTGCACTAAAAGATCCCTTAAATGATTATTTGAATTTAAATGTACTGTTTACTGCAGCAATGAACAGTTTGAAAAGCAACACAAAGCAAACATGCGGAAAATGCTAAACGCCATTGCTTACCTCCACTTTCCACTGGAAACTAGAATTAACGAGTTGTTTGTCGGAACTAGCATCAGGTAGCAGTTAGCCTGGCCGTCATGGTAGTCCTCAATGCACCAAAATACACAGATTCCCAGTGTATTATGAAAAAAAGCAGTTGTAGAGTTGATCTCATGTAAATGCAGCATATGATTAGCGGGACTCGAGTCTTGAGTGGCGGGTGACGCTACAGCAAGTCTGAGCCAAGACCAAAAATTGAGCAGGCATCCGAGTTGGATCTCTACGCTGTCATTTTCAACCAAGGCGCCCTCCTCGAGCACTATGCACTACACTGTCATACCCTCTCTAGGGGGAAGGTCAAAGCCGTATGACGAGCATGTTTGGGGTTGCCGGGGCTTCCTCGTCCAGGTCTCTCTTGTGTTCGAGCACACCGATCAAGCCAAGGGTATCCTAAATGGTAAAACTTCTTCTTCTACCTTCACGGTAGAGCTCTGCCATCTCTTTGACCAGCCTCCCGACAAGAAGGTGGGCGCCCAGTTGTTCGCTCTGCGTCAGGGGAGCCATTCTGTGGCTGACTACACCATAGAGTTACCCGGAAGACAGCACATGGAACGAGGACTCCCTGACAGCGGCATTCTACCAGGGGCTATCCGAACCCCTGAAAGAAAAACTTAGCCCAGAGACCTCGACTCAAGGGTCTGGCATTACATCTCGACGCTTGAATGAGAGAGATGCGCAGATGCCGCCAGGTGTCCGTGCCGGCCCCTTGTCAAGTAGCGGCTCCCCAGATGGCTACTCCTGCAACACAGACGGGAGGAAGAGCGTTGTATGTACTGTGGCGCTTCAGGTCACGGGCTAAGCGCAAGTCCCAGCTAGCCGGGGAAGTCTGCGACCCATCTGTAGACCGGACCATACAGATGGGGTTGTACTTAGGTCTGGGATCTAAACCCAGCATTTGGCGGGAGTCCGTCCAGCTCGGGCCCAAGGGATTACAGGATGTTCGGGTTGTTATTGACTTGGGGGTGTTGAGAGTGTTTAATGGACTACAGTTTAGCCAGGGACCTGTGGATCTCGTTAGAGGCACTGGCAGTTACCCTGAGAATGACAGTGCTAGACGGACAAACTGCCCCTGTTTGGCTGCGCATAGGAAGACACAAGGAAGAGATCCACTTCCTCCTCATCCACTCCCCGGAGAGTCTGGGAGAGCCGTGGCTCCGCTTCCACAACCCCCGCCTTGACTGGGATGTGCTTCAGTGGTTTAAGAACTGTTCCCCCCCTTTCCCACTCAGTCGCCAACCTAGAAGCGCCGCCTCTTTCATGCCGCTAGCCATAACTACAGATTTTAACAGTAACTTACTGGCAGTGCCCATTGACCATCACAACCTTAGGGTCATTTTTAGTAAAGAAAAGGCTGATCTCCAGCCACACCATCCCTATGACATAGCCATTGACCTTCTTCCGGGGATCATGCCCCCTAGGAGACATCTTTACGCTCTATTGTTATCCAAGTAGAGGGCAATGGAAGAGTACATAACCACCTCCCTAGCGTTGGCCTCCCCAGCCACCACAAGCTTTTTCATTGTGGACAAAAAAAACAGCGGACTTGCATAGATGTTCTACACTTGCTTTGATTTTACACTTTCGTACCAACCTAGGTTGAAGAACACCAAACTCGATGTCGAGGGTCTTTGAGCCCAAAAACACAGACATTGAACCCAGTTCTGTCATTGACCCTCGGAGGATCATGGCCCAGTTGTAATGGGACGTAGAGAGGAGGGTTCAGCAAGCCAACACTAACGGGGGTGCCCCTGTCGCCTGCCCTGCTCACCTCCTATACGTTCCACCCACTCTCTGTTCCGAGGTCCTTCAGTGGGCCCACATGGCACCATTCACGCCACATCCGGGCATCACCCGGACCCACAAATTCCTGTGACAACGGTTTTGGTGGCTGTCCATGACCACCGACCAAAATCATTAGGCTTACCTTTCTTCAAATCCTTCATTATGTAATCTGTAAATGTCACAATAGCTGCCAAACAACTGGATTGTGACCTGTGCTGCTTTGCTGTCGCTGATACCGGACGCATGTTAGTCTCGGGTATTGCAGACGTTGTGCCGCAAAATCAATGACCTGGAGCTTAAATTCTGCAGCGTAGTTCTTGCGTTGTGGCATAATATCGGTAAATTCCAAATTTTATCAATTTAATTTTTCAAACTTAACTACAGTACAATGTCACTACCGGCCTCCAGGGACCAAGTTAGATGCTTTTGCATCCGATCAGTAAATTCAGTAATGCTGCGGCTAATAACATAGAGCGGCTTATCTTAGAGTATCTGCCGCTTATAGAATGGAGCAGACTATAATGTGGGGTGGCCTTTCGCTGGGGAAATATGATAATGTTCCCACTCAGGATACTCTCCATGACTCCCATGGGTTATCACGGTAAGTTTCTGAGACCTAGTAAAATCACTAAATAGATCAAATCAAAGTAATGGACAACCTCAACTGGCATATTGATTTGATAAAACAGTGACAATGTAAAATATTATAAAATATGCATTTTTAATGAATAATAATGATAATGATACAAATCTTCCATCATGAAGCATAGATATTCTACTTGTTTAAACTACAGTTTTACAGCAAGTCATTAAGTAACTACTTCAAAAATAGAATATTGAAGGGGCAGTTTGGACACCTGATTACATGCTTATTACACTTAGCTCTTATTATAGCTTTGTTCAGATCAAAATGAAAAAAAATATATTGTGCTCTGCTGCTGTCCATCTGCTTAAAAAAATAATTTTTAAACGTAGGTTGACATATTTCTGAAGACACTGTGAGGTGTATCATAGCAGCACTGACAGCTGATTGGGTAGTGGAGATTCCATGGCAGACAGGCTGATAGGGAACAGCAGGGTTTCCTTCTGTCTCACATACATCCCCCTGTCTTAACAATCTAACCTGTAATATTTTTCTCCCATAGATTTACAGCAAAGCCTTTCTCAAAAGTATTTTACGTATTTTATTTGTATTTTATAGATTGATGCTGTATTTTATGGAATTATTCTTTATTTAATGAAGCGATTCTGTATTTTGTGGAATTATTCTTTATTTTTTGGAATGATTCTGTATTTCATAGAACAATTCTGTATTTCATGGAACGATTTCATATTTTATTTTACAATTTTTTATTTTATGGAATGATTCTGTAT
This sequence comes from Lepidarchus adonis, assembly GCA_037576955.1. Classification (NCBI taxonomy): domain Eukaryota; kingdom Metazoa; phylum Chordata; class Actinopteri; order Characiformes; family Lepidarchidae; genus Lepidarchus; species Lepidarchus adonis. The sequence continues at coordinate 3,408 of JBBIGC010006277.1, read as the reverse complement.
TTTACTTTACAATTCTGTATTTCATGGAGCGATTTCATATTTTGCTTTACGATTCTGTATTTTATGGAATGATTATTTTATAGAACAATTCTGTATTTTATGGAATGATTATTTTATAGAACAATTCTGTATTTTATGGAATGATTTCATATTATCCTTTACAATTCTGTATTTTATGGAATTATTCCATATTTTACCGAATTATTTCTTTATTTTACTTTACAATTCTGTATTTTATGGAATGATTCCATATTTTACTTTACAATTCTGTATTTTATTGAATGATTCTATATTTTACAAAATAGTTCCTTATTTTACTTGACAATTCTGTATTTTATGGAATGATCCTATATTTTACAGGATGATTTTATATTTTACTGAACAATTCTGTATTTTATGGAATGATTCTATATTTTACAGGATGATTTTATATTTTACTGAACAATTCTGTATTTTATGGAATAAGATACATGTTTTTCTGGACAGCTCCTTATTTTACGGAATGGTTAACAATCCTACTTACATTAGCGGATATAGGGTTAATGTATAATTTCTTTTAAAGAACTATCCATTGAATGATTCTTTAGGGAACCACAAGTGGAGGTTCTATGGCATCACAACAAAGAATCCTTAGTTTTTACAAGTGTGGTAATATAGTAAATGTATGTCAAATGTGTGTGTGTGTGTGTGTGTGTGTGTGTGTGAGAGAGAGAGAGAGAGAGAGAGAGAGAGAGGCTTTGTTTATGTGTGTTACTGGAAATGAGTCCACTATTTTCCCTTCCAAAGTGTACGGATGCATGAGAATGAGGCTGACTGATACGATACCCCCTCGAAAACATCACATTAGCTTCTGCTCAGGTATCACACCCTCACACCCATGCCAAGAACACCCCGCCGGACCCTGGACCTGAACGGCCTCTTATTGGTTGGGCCCAAGGGAGCGGGGAGGCCCAGGCTGTTAAAAGGTGGAAGCTGTGATGTTGGTTAGGAAGGGGAGTGAGAAGAAGCTAAATTCATCAACAAGGTAAGGAAGCGCTTGTTTTCTGCTAAGTATGAGTTTAAATCAGTTTAGTGACCAGTCAAGCTGTCTCAACTCGAATGAACAAGCAGTAGGAAAGTAGTGCGGATGAAGAACATGCGTAAAAAAATGGTACTGGAATAATGATCATAGTCATTGTTATTTCAGTCCAGTTCCTTCTTCATTTGAATTTTTGAAACCTCTGCATAATTTATTGTTTAAGACATATGGACGTTATTCAGAATGGGTTTTGTGTTAAATGCTTCGTTATAGATACAATTTAAAATAAAACACACTAAATAAATACTAAAAAAAAGAATAAAATGCAAAAAAAGCTACAAAATAAAAAGAAACGACTCTGATTTCTTTACAGTAGCGGTAATATATCTCGCCAAACCCACCAGTGAAGTTACAATGTCTAAATGTTTGTGAACCCTTTATAATATTCTAGATTTCTGCAAAAATATTACCCAAACCATCTTTGGATGTTCACACAAGTCCTAAACTTGAATCCAGTAAAACAAATGGGACAAAATATTGTACCTGACCATATTTAATGAGGAAAAGCGTCCAATATTATAGAACAGTGAGTGGCAAAAGTAAGGGAACCTTTGCTTTCAGTATCTGTGACCCTTATGTGCAGCAATATCTGCATTTAACCCTTTCTGATCAGTACTACACATCAACTTGGAGGAGTTTCAGCTCATTCCTCTATACAGCTTTGTATCTGGGATGTTGGTGGGTTATTCTATTGCGTGAAGGTCAGAAATTTGATTAATTTTGAACTCGTGTGATTAGGATCATCATTTTAATGCATAGAATATTTATTCTTGAGATTCAGTTTAGGGACAGATGTCCTGACATTTTTCTTTAGATTTTGTTGGTACAACCCCCAACCCCTAGCTGTTAGAAGATCCTTTAATGTGCTAAATTTCATCCAGAACCTGTGGACAAGCAAAAGTGTAAGGCAAGCACATTTGATCAAGCAGCAAAAACTCTTTAATTATGTAAATGAAGAAAACTGCTGACCATCTCTGAACAGCACCTCTCACATGACAAGTAGTATGTAGGTTACAGGTCTAATCTGCTAATGTAACCAGCATTCTCACAAAGAGGTTCCTCACACTACTAACCATCGACATTCTTCCTTAAGTTCTATATACAGCAGAACCTTCACTGTGACCGATTTCGTATTTCACAGGCTGATTCCATATTTTACTTGACAATTCAGCATTTTTCATGGGATGATTTCATAATTTTATGGGAAGATTCCATATTCCGTAGGCCACCGCTCCTTAACTCGGGAGGTGGAATCCCCAGGAGGTACTGGGCACCTCCTCCTCAAGTGATCTATAGCACTGTGAGCTTCAGGTATTCAAATAAAGACAAATAAAAAATCGATCAACAATTGCTCACCATCCAGTTTCATTATTTTCACATTTATTGATGTTGGTTAAAATATTTAGCGCCAACACCCAATGAGCAACAACTGGACAGTAGAAAGGGCACGTACAGTGCCTCCACTTTAAATTACATTATTGTGGTAAAAGTTACTGTAATCTGGTTTATGATCATTGTATGTCTTGATAAGCGACAGCACTCCTGATGCTTTATCATGAAACTGTAATATTTGTGTCTTCCCTCCCTTTGCAAAGGTGACACATGTTTTTCACCACTGCCAACAAAATGCCCTGTTCCCTCCGCCTGGTCGTTCTGATCACGGCACTGGTAGCAGTGGTAGAGGTGTTTGCATCTAGGAACCCATACCGACTCCGGACAAAGCCCACGAAGAAGCCTCAGGGTCCAGAAAGCTCTTCACAGCAGCCCTCCCACATGGGGACCCGTCACCCCACCACTGTAACAGCCATGCCCTCCAAGGCTGCAGCCACTTTGGAGACCACAGAATCCATCATGGATGCTTATTCCTCATCTTCCACTGACAGTACCACCTACAACAGCGAGGCTTACTCTTCTGACTACCACACTGAGACCATGCTGCCCCCTGGAGTGGGCCAGAGGAACTACACCCTGGACTACAACGAGTGCTTCTTCAACTTCTGTGAGTGCTGTCCACCGGAGAGAGGCCCTCCAGGACCAAGCGGAGAGAAAGGGTCCCCAGGTCAGTTGAGTCGAACTATACAGCACAGGGATAGAGTGAATATTTTAGATCTTTTGTAGATGTTCTAGCTTTGCTGGTCAATACAATATCTGAATGTTTGACGGTGCAGCATGCAGTGGTTAGTCACTGGTCGGCCTCAGGGCGTTTGTGTGGGTTACCCCCAGGTCCCTCCCAAGCTTAGGTTGACATGCTACTCTAAATTGCCCATAAGTGTGTGTGTGTGTGTGTGTGTGTGTGTGTGTGTGTGTGTGTGTGTGTGTGTGTGTGTGTG